>JAUMHN010104531.1:0-24807 GCA_032360265.1 Heliamphora ciliata
CCAGGGCTTTGATTTGATTACAAAAACGACCCTATTCGGAGTCCGAATGAGGGAGATATGATAAAAAATAGTTGACCCTGCGCAGTCTGTCCGCTTGAGCAGACGTCAGGCGCTCAAGCGCCCAACTCTTTGCCAGTTAAGCGCTCGAGCGGACAGGGCTCCGTTCGAGCGCGCTGTCGCCTGAGAAAATCCCAGATTTGCCCTTGTTTTGAGTTTTTAACTTCAAAACTCTTAACCCTTCATTAATCAAGTCTCAAATCTGAATTTCCACCATAAAAACGTTGGATTCAAACTTCATAATCCCTTTTTATGCAATGATTTCTCAAAATTATGGTTAACCCTTTCTTAAAAACCCCCATTTCCATTAAACCCAATGCAATACACCCACAAATCTATCAATCTATCCATCAGACATGAAATCAACTCTATTTTTATGCATATAAACAAAATATCAACCCAAATCTTAACACACATGAGAAAATCTAGATCCTACTTCGGATTCGTTCAAAAGCTTGATATTACTCCAATTTCTCCCTCCTAGGGTTTGGATGTTGATTGATCTTGCTTTCTTGATGCTCCATCTCCCATTTCCTTCCTCCAAAGCTTGATTTCCATCCTTGTTTATTCTCAATCTCACTTCAAATCTTCAAATTTCATGGGAAAGAGTTAGGGTTTCGTGAGTGTGGTGGTCTCTCTCTCTAGGGAGAGGAAGAAGAAGAGAAGAAGAGAAGAAGAGAAGAGGAAAAAGGGGAAATGGGTTTCTCCCTCACGTGGGCTGGAGAGCTCTCTCTCTCTCTCTCTATTATATATATTCACAACTTTTCTCTAATGTTCTAGAATTCTCCGCACATTTTCTGATGGTTCGCTCGAGCAGACCCCCACCGCTCGAGTGGTGACAGCTGAAGCTGAATTTCGCGAATTATCCCGAAAACTCATCCCAAACTTCTAACTTAGCTCACATTTTAATATTTGAATCTTTCCATTAACACACCCATATCAATATCATTTTTCACCAGGTATCTCAATTTCACTTTCACATATTGTTCATTTTAACCGTTTACGAACAAAATTTTATAACACCCACGTTCAAATTTAGTTCGATCTCTTCTCTTATCGAAAATATGGAATCACAAAATAAGCAGGTATTAGGTCCTTACAAAGCGTGTACGAGGTTTCACACGGGGAAAGATTGTGAATAAAATCATAAAACAAATTGGTCATCCCATTCCAATTGACATTAATCATCGACTAAAGGCAATAGAGGGGGGAGAACTCCACTCGCCTTTCAAATGCTCTCGAGGAACAAATTCGAATCCATGTACCCGTTCGAAAAACTAGTTGGAAAGAGATTAATTTTGGAATCAAGGACTCTATCGTGATGAGAGTTGATGTAATATGAATTTAATGGTACTTGTTTAACACATTAGTAATCACGTACTTCTAATTTAATTTTTATTTATTTGTTCAAATTGTAGCAAACTTTTGAATTTAGGAATTATAAGAATGATCAAGTTCTTAGGTATACTATTGATAAAAAATGCCAAAAATTATATTTAGAATGGAAGTGCAAGTTACACAAGCACTACATTGCCCTTAAAGAGAAGTGGGTGCCTAATCCCAAAAGCCATCCACTACATTCATGTAAACTGGAGGATTGGGTATTCATGATTGATAATGTGTGGGAGACTGAGGAATGGAATGTGGTACCTTTTGTTGATTTTTATTATACTACAAATTAGAATTAATTATTATTGATGGTATGCATGAATAGTTGATTTTATTATTTGGTTTCTTTTTCTTTTGTTGTAGGATAAGTCCAACAAAGCAAAGTTTGTCCGATCCTGTGTGAAATATAATCATACCACTGGTTCCAAATCATTCTTATCACGAGCATCAATATTTGTAAGTATTGTTAAAATTTTTGTACTTCTCTAAACTATTATTATTTCATTATATTCTTACCAACAAAATCGAATGACATTATAGGTTAAAAAGAATAATGGTAGGGAACAACCTATTACAGAAAAGTTCAAGCAGACTCATATACGTCATCTGGATGGGAAAGAGGTGGATAAATCATAAAGCTCAACAACATCATGTATGTACGAGTATTTTAATTTCAAGAAATGGCCAATGTGCATTTTATTACGTTGAGTATTATAAATTTATGAATTTGAAAAATTACAGGATGAAATGGTTTCAAAAATTATTGAGCAATCACAGCCTTATGTCACTGAACCATTGTCAGAAGAACAGATTTCTATGTAGGTGCTTGGAAAGAGGTCTGCCTATTTAAAGGGTATAGGAAATCATAAGAGTATCGGTTCATCCTCTACAGAGGTTAAGGAGCCTGATCCAGAGGTGATTGCTTTAGGAAAGCAAGTGGAAACATTTCAGAGTATTCTACAAGTGTTGGTAGTAAAAGCAGGCGTTGATCTAACTAGTATTTTAGGTTTGGTTCCAAATAGCGAAAGCGAGGATGACACATTTTGTGGCGGGCATGATACCACTTTTCTTGGCTAAATTAAATGTGAAATTTCAATGAACTTCTCGATTGAAGTATTTTTTGGATATTAGAATAATTATTTAGTAGATATATTTGGATACAATGGGGTGAGGGATTGCTTTTTAAATGCATGTCAATTTTTGATAACTTTTTGGTTACTACATATATTTTGAGATTGAAGATTATTTTTTAATTTTGGAGATATTCACTATTGATGATTACCTTTCAAATCTGGATATATATATTTTTTGTTGATTTGAATGGAATGTATGTGAAATGAATTTACATATTATATGTGCTTGTGATTTTTTAATGAGATTGAATGATATATTACAGAAAAATTTAAGTTATGTTTTAGCCAAATAAAAATTAAAAATAAAATAATTTGCAAAAACAACAAATATATATATGGTAATGAATAAAAGCGTCAAAAAAAGTTTACCATTAACGACAGATTTATTTGTGTTGGCAAAGTATTAAAATTAAAAATATTATAATTATTTTTGCTGACAACTATGACATTGGTAAAAGTGTTAAATCTATCCAATTTTTATGTTTTTTTTTGCCGATGAATTTTGTATTTGCATACAATGCTTTTAACTTATTGGCGACGCACAATTATGTGGCCAAATCTATTATTTTTACCGATGCAATGTATTAGCGACGCATAACTGTGTTGCCAAATATATTACTTTCGCCGATGCATGGGGTATGCATTGGCAAAACCTTTTCTTGACATACTTTTGCCGATGGATTGGCGACGCACTATTTTTGGTTGCTAAAAACTTTTATCGACTCAATAAGGCTTTAGCAAACTGCTTTGTTTGTTTCACTGAAAGTGTTTTTTGTTGTAGTTTAAGAATTGGGTATTGGTGTTAACAATGATCTTTTGATCCTTACGATTATAAAACAGATCACCATTTATTTCCTTGGAATAACCCACAAAAAAATAAACTTCTGTCATTGGTTCCAACTTACCTGCGTTCCCTTTCGGGACATGTAACACCCCGGTCTGAACCCTAGTTATAACAACCCAGACTGTAACTACCCATAGAGCGATCTAGCCTAAACCCTAGTATTAGCGAGGGCTAGTTAATAAGATCATAGGCCGCTAGAATGATGAAAAACTTAACTCAACCCGAAACCCTAAATTGACTCAAAAATCCTAAAAAGATCAAATACATAGAGGCAAAGCCTTAATCCCCAGAAAAATCTCAGAACAGCTTAAATTTAGTAAATAACTTAAAATATAAAATTTAAAAAAATAAAAATTCTCATAATTAGGGTAAAATTATCCCTAATACAGCAAAAAGTTTAAAAATCTAAAATTTGACACATGGACACCCAGAATCAGATATTTATACAAAATTAATTAATAAAAAATAAAATAATAACAAAAATGACAAAAATACCGTTGTATGGCCGGCTACCTAGAGAATTACGCCCAAAAAGTTACTTTTAGCATTTTTAAGCTTAAAATGAGAAAATGATATATAAATTAAGCATTATTATGATCTAATACTTTTCATACAAGTAATATACATAATAACATAGGTCAACAAAAGCAAACAAATAATTATTTAAAGTGTCTATACAATAAATAAGTCAAAAAGTCAATTCTTGTCAAACTAGCTTAAAGTAACTTAAAAGCCTATACATATTTAATTAATTGCTATCAAAATTATAATAAATCATGAGAAGACTAAATTAATTATAAATACACTAATATAATAGATTTTATTAGGTTTAGATGCCAAAAAGATAAATAAAATTAATATTTTATGCATTTTTTTGCATAAAATGGTACGAAAACTCAATTTAAACCCTAATTTAATACAAAATCAGTTTTGGTCTACCCCAAACCTACCTTAGCCGTCTTTCCAAGCTGCCAAAATTAGATTTTGTAAGTTTTAAAAAGACCACACCACCCCCTGCAACCAATAGGAATTAAGGAAAATTTAACTTTAAAATTATATGCAATTATTATCCCTCCATTATAATTTTTGTATAAAAACATACCAAACCCTCCTATTCTCTACATGAGGTTCAGCCATAGGGAGTGAGGGAGAGACCCATAAAAACTTTCTAAGTGTTCTCAAGGAAAGTAGGAGAGAAGAAGGAAAGAAGAAGGAAGGAGAAGCCAGGAAAGTTCAAGGTGTGAGCACTAAAGCTAAGTCCGACACTTCTTCAACCATTTGAGCATCAAATAAGGTATGTAAATTCTCTACAACCTTATGATATTCTCTCATAAAATTGTCCTCAAAAATTAACTCAAAAAGGCATCGTAGAGTAGATTGTGGACTATTCGTGTAAGACTAAGTCTTGCATGTGCTTGCGTGTGAATATTTTTGAGTTTTATGAGTTGAATATGTTCTGAAACTTTGGTTTGTATGACTATATGACATGCATGCAAAGAAAATAGCTCAAAGATGAACACAATATGAGCTAAGCTATCAAAACCCTAGATAACCTAATTTTCTGGGCTTACTAACATTCTTCCAGGAACGTTAAAATACCATAACTAATTTTAGAAAAATGATATAAATGTGAATTTTATGTCCAGACCTAGATATTTAAGTTCTCTTTCATACAAAATTAGTTTGAAGTGATTTTGTTAAGTAGAACTCCAGATATACCATTTTTACCAAAGGGTGTCAGATTTTAACCACTCTGAGTTGCAGATCTAAAAATCCTAAGTTAGAGTGAGAAGCATGCTTGGGTCAAAACATAAAACATGTAGAGAACTTGCTTGTCTTACCGTCCATCAAAACTGAGCCAAAAATATAAAGTCTTGATAGGTCAAAACCTTTCCCAAATTCACTACTGAGATTCAGTAACTAACAGAGCTCTGTGTCACACATTTATGAGAGACCAAAACCCTAGGTTTTTAATAGCCAAATCCAAAAGTGGTAAACATGCAAAATGTATCTAACATATTAAACTAAACACTGAGAAAAAATTAGCCCAAAATACCTTCGGATGGTACCCCAAAGGACTTGTGATTTCTCTATTGAAAACCTATTCTGTAGACCCTTTTTAGACCGTTTGAACCCTTTTTATAAATTGGCTAAAATCACTAACTGTTTCCAAACAACCTATCCTAGAACAGAACATGAAACTTGTAGGGGACACATTAAAATAAAATCTCACTAAAAATCAGACCTATAACCCTTGAATTGATGCCCCAAAACCGAGGCCAACAGAGGCCTAATTTCTGCACTTTTCTCTGTAAAGTAGTGAATGGTTTTCACTTAAATAAAATAAATGACCCTTTTATCCTAGAATCTAACCTTAGTGTTAAACATGAAAGTTGTAGAAAATATTTTTATCTAATTAGTGTTCAAAAATAAGAAATTAAATCCATGTCTAGGTACCTCAAAACACTGTCGTAACTTTAAATTTAGCGATTAAACATTTACCTAAATTTGGTTAAGTGTACGAGTGGCGTGTTATTTTATGAAACTTGAGTATATGAACTTGGTGAATAATTGGTGTATGAAAATGATAATTTTGATGAATGAACCCATGCCGATAGTTTGATCTTTTGTCACATAAGTCATAGTTTATGCTTCGCATGCTTGTATTCTATGCTTTAGCAGATTATATCCTATGTTATACCGTACTTACATACTATGTTATAATTAATTGTACACGAGAAGCATATTGCACATCATGAACATTCATATATTGTATCTTGATATATCGGAATCCCTTTCGTACCTATCATTGTGGGTTAGGTGATATGAAATCATTCTTTCTGTGGTTGTGGATCTAGGGCGTCCCTAGTTGCCATATTTGAAAATGAATTGGGAGATATTTTATGATAAAATGGGAAATTAGGCACCATGGGTCCGTCTTTAACTTTAATTAGACTTTGGGTTGATGCCTAACAAGAATCCTTGTCCTTAAGGTGGGATCGGTTGGCCTGGAATAAGGATGGATAAAATTGGATAAAGGTCAGTCCCCATGCTGTTACCATTGTGTAAAATGGCTAAGGCATGTAGCCAAGGTGAGGGTTTACCTTTACAACGAGGCGAGGATATGTTCGGTGATCTGGTCCCATCAAGTCTACTTTGTAATTCTCGGCATGGAACTCATGATACTATTCTAGATGTATGTCGAGCTGGGTAACTGCATTGCATTCATCTGTATCACGCACTTGCACAATAGTTTTCATATATGCGTACCCTGTTAAAAATGTTAAATTGTCCATCTCCTTACCCTTAAATTTATATTGGGTATTATACGATATGTATTGTAGTATATTTTGTAGTGAGTTTGTTAGAAAGTTTAGAAAATTTGCTTCTGGACTTCGGCTCATGGCATTCGTGCCACAAGTGAAGAAGAAAAACAATTTGAGGAAGGTGTGCTTGTAGTAGACTTCGAGGAGCAGGGAGAATGGAAGGAGCTAGCCGATCCTAATAACACCGCTTGAAGACGTAGAATTTTCTCTTTTTGATCCTTTGTTCAGTTTCTACGGACATATTGTAACTTTTGTTAAATTCTCTGGATGACTGTAATCATTAAGTATTTTGAACAAGTTCTGAATCTTTAATAATGTAGTAATTATCATATGTAATTATGAATACATGGCTAGAATATCTCCCTTATTTATAGTTACATATGTCCTGACGTGCCCGGAGGACGGTGCGTCACAATTGGTATTAGAGCCTAGGTTTAGTAAACCTTCAAGCCTTGGTAGATGGGAGATTACGAGTTTTGTAGCGTAAAAACTCTATAGAATGTCCATACTATTAATTTATCACATAATTTTAACAACCTAAAATCTTTACCTTAGGATTTTCTCTATCTTTCTTTCCTTAGGATGGCATCCGACGCAAAACTGACTGGGGAACCATGGGCAACACCGGAACCTGAAGACTCAGATCCCGAAGAAGATCCAGAGGAAGAAACTGCTGAAGAGCAAGATCCCGTAGACGTATTTTTGCTAGCATGGATGTTTTCAGATGTGTGGCCAGCTCAGGGAGAAGAAGAGGTCGAGGAAGTAGGAGCAAATGAGGAACTTGATGTAATAGGGGACGCGGCAGACTTCAGAGCAGACAATGAGGAGGGACTTGAGGACGACGACGAGAACGAGGAGCGAGGCATCGTTTTCTTTTATGATCCACTAGAGGCACCGCCACCAGAGCCAGATGATGATGAAGCTACGGACGCAGTAATCTACTAGAGCCGTCAGGACTACCGTAAAGACTATCGTGTTGGGGAACGGGTGTATGCGAGAATATTCCCCAAAAGGACGTGAAAGTGAAAAAGCCCGAGTCTTTTCCGAGATATATGGGACCACTAAGAGTGTTGGAGAGATGTGGTGAAACCACCAACCTTCTGAAGGTACCACTGGGATTCAAAAGGTTGTTAGGGGACAGGATGGATGCCAAGTGGATGCAGACGCAAAAACCCAGAGATAAGAGAGGAATCATCAGCCCTCACAACCCGGTAATTGACTTTAACAGTCCAGAAATGTACCTAGAGATACCAGTTGCCATAATCAGCAGGACTCGCATGGGGCCGGAGGACCTCTGGCACGTGGAAGTATAGTGGCGCTGCTACGGTATCTACGAGGCAACTTGGAAGGATGACTCAGTTATTCGCTACTTCAATCCGCATCTGTTTGTCTAGGCCTTAGCATGATAGGTGTTGTGTTTTTCCTTCCTTGAATGTAATGCTTGTATTAGGTGAACTCTTGAAAACTTTGTAATAGTTATGTGTTTGGATGAAATGCAAGTGTTCGTTGTTAAATTCTTTATAAGCTAACTCACAATCTCAAACTAAATTCCAAATGATCCCAAAACATGAAAACAATTAAAAATGGAAACAACCCCAAAATGTCAACACTCTCTTAGGATGGCTAATAGGCGATCGAATCACCGACAAGTTGACTAACCCCTAAATGATAAAACACTTGGAGCGGCCTAAGATTTATGGAAACCATCGTTAAAGCCCCGCAACTTCACCCTTATGAGTTTCCTTTCCCAAACCCTTGTATCAACTCTTGTACCCAGCTAAAATTCTTTGCTTCTAATAACACCGGTCCTCAAAAATGCTACCCAGTATCATTCGTAGATAATTCTCCTCCACTCAGGTCTTGTTAGTAACTCTATCGGGAATTTCATCCTAGAAAATACCCTTATCCTTGAAATTTTTGCTGTTGAGCCATGCCTAGATGACGGCTAGTATTCACATTTGATTTTCCTTCAATGTAAGCCATCATCCTTGGATTAACTCTTTATTCGTGGACTCAATGTCATTCCCTTAGTCCCGAACATTCGATATTGCCAAGATCCTTCACCACCATTCCTTTTCCCCCGACTTTAATGGCACATCCAACTGAAACAATTTTGTGAACTCTTGGAATACCAACCTGGGGAGTTGACTTGGATGCTTAAATTGAAGTACATTAGACTGACGCAACTTCAAGACAAATATTTAGTTTGGCTACCCATTGCTAAAACGTATCTTTTGTCAAGGTCTGATGTTGCAAAGATTAATCCCGAGAACCTCCTCCTTGTACTATTCATTAATTGTTGATGCATCTAAGCTTCAGTTAATCTCTCAACCTGAGTCAATGGTGATCGCTTTAACTGTGACCCCTTTCCTTAATTCAACCTATCCCTGAACTATTTGGGTTCCACCCTAAGATATTCTAACCCCAGCTGCATCTCGTGCTCATACCATTTGAAAATTCTCAGCTAAGCACTTTCCTATTCACTACCTTATGTTCACCTTCTCTGAAAACCAGTAAGACTGAGCTGACCATTCTTATCAAACTCCATGCGTGTTTTGTCTGTCGATCTTCAAAACCTTACCCGTAGGTCTGTGAGTGACAACGATCGTCAGGATATTACGTTATTAGGCTTCAACGCTTTCACGAAATACTAGGACAATGCACGGGAACCTCTTAACACCTCTTCGAATCGTGGGGTAATCTTTCCTCAACCTTATGACTTAAAGTATCGTTAACGTTCGCGTTTTGATGACCAAGACCCCCGACTGCAGGAATGGTTAAGTAAGGGTTTATTTAATCAACTACATCTTCGCAAGGGACCTGACAAATAGAACTATGCTGTTAATAACTTACAATTAGAGACAACAGCTTCACACCAAGGGAGTCATGGCACCACCATGTAACAGAATTAAGACTTCTCTACACTAGTTCATAACAGACCCACACACCCAATGAACCAGGAAGCAAGGGATCCATATTGACAGTAGAGAAGTGGAAAACAAGTAACAACCTCAAGTTTAGGATACCATTAGTATGCAAACAAAGAAAGAGTATCCGTACGCATCAATATTTATGCCATCCTTTTCTCACCAAATGATAGTATCCGAATTCTGCCATCCCCACTTTCAATGGAGAATTTTTTACGACAACCAGGAGCATTAGGAGCCTGAGGGAGAATTAACCATCAAACCACAATGGATCGCGTGACTCGATATTTACATCAGATATAATATTTATCACATTCAATTGCCCTAGAATGACCAATCACTGAGGAGAAACGATCCAGTCTTTAGGAGAAACATTCAAACCCCGCGTACCAACACGTGAAGGACAAATGGCAGAAGCCAAGAGAAACAACACAACATTTGGAAGAACTGGGATAGGAATAAAAGCATATGATTACAGACTTCGTCACCTGAATTGTCAAGATCGCCTCAAAAGCACGATAACATTAGGGTTATAATGAATTGCCTCACTAAAGCCACTCGCTTTCTATCTATAGACTCCATGACACATCGGTAGCTGCAAGCAAAAAGTATATTCGTGAGATTTTACACTAACATAAGTTCCCTACCATACCTAACCAAGACCCGCATCTCGCCTGGGAAGTTTAAACACCCGGTTCTGAACCATCAACAGTATGTCAAGAGTATGCATAAGGGAAATTGAAGAAAACTCTTCTCCTCGGTCAAAACCTGCTTACAACAACAGCTCCCGAGCTAGCTTTTACAATCGTATGAGGTTTTGTGTGAGAACAAATACTACGAGATTATCAATATATGGAATAGAAATAGAAAGGAGCTGATTGGTTGGAATAGATCTCTGCTAGTCAATATAGTGAGACCCAGAATGAAATAACAGAAATTCATATAGAACCTAGAATAGTAGCCTTGCATTAATAATCTACGGTTAAGAACGGTAGGATCTCATTGCATGAGACTTTTTATACTAATAAACAAATTGAGTGTCATGCTTTACCCTATGAGTAGAACCAATTTTGTCAAACAGTTCAATGACCCCTTTTCTCCTTTACTCTTTTCGAAAGATGGCAGAACAAAGACAGAACCACGAGAACTTAGTGGGAGTAAATGGAATCAAGGAAGAAGTAGACGTCCTGAGCCTAGCACAAATCTTGCAAGATCTAACAGCCAATTTGGAACAATCGCGAGGGAAGGCACCTTAAGAAGGATCATGGTACTTATTGGACCTAAGGGTGTAAAATATCCCAGCACTTGAGAAGAAGAATTGTTCTCGAACAACAGAGATTTGGATCAAGGCCACAAAGCAACAACAAATAATAGTAAGAACTTGTTACAGGTGCAACCAACCAGAACATAAGATAATGCACTGCCCGATAAGAATTGGAGAAGACAATCGAGGAGGACCACTAAGAAATAACAAGAAGGTCACACGCTCAGAACCTTACTCTCAAGGTGACCGAATGGAGCAACTAGGAAAAAGGGCACCCAAATTAAAAATCTGTTATCAATGTCGAAAGCTCGGACATAAAAGATCTGAGTGCCCACTACAAAGAGGATTAAACTACAACAACCGTCAGCTAGGACAAGGCTACAAGGATCAAACAAATTTGTTGCAGCAAGAAACAAGTAGGTTAAAGAAGGTGGGGCAACTTGACCAACCAAAGAGCGATGAGGGGAGTGTCTGCCGTTTACAAGAGACAAGGTCAATAGTCTGCTTTAATTATAATAAATACGGACATAAAAAGTTTGAATTCCCTCTACCAAGGGGAAGAAACTACAATATTCATCAAAAGGAAATAGGCAGTTCGAAAAAGATGATACCGCTTGACCAACAAGAGAATCAATGGACAGAAGGCTCGTCTTCCCAAGAGAAAAAGGAGTATTCAATGATGATCGGATGCACACTCGGATTCACAAACTCTAATATATACGTTAGTTAAACTTGTTGCATTATCTTGAAAAAATATACTCTTGAAGGACAAAGGCTTTTTGATTAGCACTAGTCAAATAATTCTCGCGCCACAAGTATGCGACGTGATCATTGAAAATTTTGTAGTGATTTGTTTAAGAAATTAATAAGATAAAACAACCGTTTTCTCCAAAATGTTGAACGTATAAACCTGACCTTGTCCATACCTTAATAAAGAACGACTTAAGTAAACAAGGACACAACTTCGAAGGGAAGAGATGCAAGTAATCATCCACAACCTTTCGCATGAAATTTCGATGACGAAATTTATTTAAGGGGTGTAGAATGTAACACCCTAGTCCGGACCCTAGTCATAACAAACCAGACTGTAACTACCCATAGAGCGATCTAGCCTAAATCCTAGTATTAGTGACAGTTAGTTGACAAAATCATAGGTTGCTAGAAGGATGGAAACCCTAACTCAACCCGAAACCCTAAATTGACCCGAAAACCCTAAAAAGATCAAATACATAGAGGCAAAACCCTAATCCTCAGAAAAGTCTCAGGACAGCTTAAATTAAGTAAATAACTTAAAATATAAAATTAAAAAAATAAAAATTCTCATAATTAGGGTAAAATGACCATTTTGCCCCTAATACAGCAAAAAGTCCTAAAAATTCAGAATTTGGCACATGGACACATAGAATAAGATATTTATATACAATTAATTAATAAAAAATAAAATAACAACAAAAATGATAAAAATACTCTTGCATGGGCAGCTACCTAGGGAATTGTGCCCAAAAAGCTACTTTTTACCTTTTTAAGCTTAAAAATAAAAAAAGATGTATAAATTAAGATTTTTTTATGATCTAATACTTTTTATACAAGTAATATACATAATAATATAATAATATAGGTCAACAAAAGTAAACAAATAATTATTTAAAGTCTCTACACAGTAAATAAGTTAAAAAGTCAATTCTTGTCAAACTAGTTTAAAATAACTTAAAAGCCTATATCTATTTAATTAATTGCTATTAAAATTATCATAAATCATGAAAAGACTAAATTAATTATAAACACACTAATATAATAGATTTTAGTAGATTTAGACACCAAAAAGATACATAAAATTAATATTTTATGCATTTTGTTGCACAAAATGGTACCAAAACTCAATTTAAACCCTAATTTAATACAAAATCAATTTTGGTCTGCCCCAAACTTGCCTTTGCTGACTTCCCAAGCTACCAAAATCAGATTTTGTAAGTCTTAAAAAGACCACACCATCCCATGCAACCAATAGGAATCAAGGAAAATTTAAATTTAAAATTATTTGCAATTATTAACCCTCAATTATAATTTTTGTATAAAAACATATCAAACCCTCCTATTCTCTACATGAGGTTCGGCCGTTAAGAGTGAGGGAGAGAACCATAAAAACTTTCTAAGTGTGAGCACTAAAGTTAAGTTTCACTCTTCTTTAACCATTTGAGCATCAAATAAGGTAAGTAAATCTCCTAAAATCCTCTGATATTCTCTCATAAAATAGCCCTCAATTTATCTCTATAATCAACCCTAAGAATAAGAAACAAAAGCTAACTCTAAAAGGTATCGTAGGAGTAGATTGTGGACTGCTCGTATAAGATTAAGCCTTGCATGTGCTTGCATGTGAATATTTTTGAGTTTTATGGCTTGAATATGTTTTGGAACTTTGGTTTGTATGACTATATGACATGCATGCAAAGAAAATACCTCAAAGATGAACATAACATGAGCTAAGCTATCAAAACCCTAGATAACCTGATTTCTGGGCTTACCAACATTCTACCACGAACTTTAAAATACCATAACTAATTGTGGAAAAATGATCTAAATGTGATTTTTATGTCCAGACCTAGATATTTAAGTTCTTTTTCATAAAAATTGTTTTGAAGTGATTTCGTTGAGTAGAACTCTAGATATACCATTTTTACCAAAGAGTGTTAGCTTTTGATCACTCGGAGTTGCAGACCAAAAAACCCTAAGTAAGAGTGAGAACCAAGCTTGGGTCAAAACATAAAACTTGTGGAGGATATGTTTGTCTTACTATCCACCAAACGGAGCCAAAAATGTAAAGTCTTGATTGGTTAAAACCCTTCCCAAAGTCACTGTTGAGATTCAATGACTAACATTGCTCTCTGTCACACATTTTTGTGAGACCAAAACCCTGGGTTTTTAATATCCAACTCCAAAATAGGTAAACATGAAACATGTAGCTAACATATTAAACTAAATACTTAGGAAACATCAGCCCAAAATACCCTCGGATGGTCCCCCAAAGGCCTTGTGAATTCTCTGTTAAAAATCTACTCTGCAGACCCTTTTTAGGCTGACTAAACCCTTTTCATAAATTGGCCAAAATCACTATTATTTTCCAAACAACTTATCCTAGCAAAAAACATGAAACTTGTAGTGAACACCTTAAACTAGAACCTCACCAAAATCAGACCTATATCCCTTGAATTGATGCCCCAAAGCCGAGGCCAACAGAGGCCCAATTCTTGTACTTTTCTCTGTAAAGTGCTGAATGATTTTCACTTAAATAAAATAAATGACCCTTTTACCCTAGGATCTTACCTTAATGTTAAACATGAAAGTGGTAAGAAATATTTTTATCTAATTGGTGTTAAAAAATAAAAAAATTAAATCCATGTATAGGTACCTCAAAACACTGTCGTAACTTTAAATTTAGCGATTAAACATTTCCCTAAATTTGGCTAAGTGTATGAGTGGCGTGTTACTTTATGAAACTTGAGTATATGGACTTTATATGAACTTGGTAAATAATTAGTGTATCAAAATGATGATTTTGATTAAATGAACCCATGCCGATAGTTCGATCCTATGTCACATAAGTCATAATTTATGCTTCGCATACTTGTATTCTATGTCTTAGCAGATTGTACCTTATGTTATACTGTACTTACATACTATGTTATAATTATTTGTACACGAAAAGCATATTGCACATCATAAACATTCATATATTGTATCTTGGGTTATCAGAGTCTCTTTCGTACCTATCATTGTGGGTTGGGTGATATGAAATCATTCTTTCTGTGGTTGTGGATCTAGGGCGTCCCTGGTTGCTATATTTGAAAATGAATTGGGAGATATTTTATGATAAAAAGGGAAATTAGGCACCATGGGTCCGTCTTTAGTTTTAATTAGACTTTGGGTTGACGCCTAACGAGAATCCTTGTCCTTAAGGTGGGATCGGTTGGCCTGGAATAAGGATGGATAAAATTGGATAAAGGCCAGTCCCCATGCAGTTGCCATTGCGTAAAAAAGCTAATGCATATAGCTCAGGTGAGGGTTTACCTTTCGCAACGAGGCAAGGATAGGTTCAGTGATCATGTCCCATCAAGTATACTCTGTAATTTTCGGCGTGGAATTCATGATACTATTCTGGATGTATGTCGGGCTGGGCAACTGCAATGTATTCATCTGCATCACGCACTTACACAATAGTTTTCATATATGCTTACCTTGTTGAAAATGTTAAATTGTCCATCTTCTTACCCTTAAATTTATATTGGGTATTATACGATATGTATTGTAGTATATTTTGTAGTGAGTTTGTTAGATGGTTTAGAAAAAAAATTTTCTGGCTTTTGGCTCATGGCATTCGTGCCACAAGTGAAGAAGAAGAACAATTTGAGGAAGGTGTGTTCGTAGAAGACTTCGAGGAGCAGGGAGTGGCAGGAGCTAGCCGACCCTAACAACACCGCTTGAAGACGTAGAATTTTCTCTTTTTAATCCTTCGTTCAGTTTTCACGGACATATTATAACTTTTGTTAAATTCTTTGGATGACTGTAAACGTTAAGTATTTTGAACAAGTTCTGAACCTTTAATAATGTGGTAATTATCGTATGTAATTATGAATGCATAGTTAGAATATCTCCCTTATATATAGTAACGTATGTCCCGACATGCCCGAAGGACGGGGCGTCACAGGACATATGCTGGACACCCCCAAATTCGAATGTGTTTCGAATTAGGCTTACGCCCGGTCCACAATTCTGTGGGAGTAGAAGGTACTAACTTAGAAGCTACCAAGTTCAGAATGTAAGTTGTTTTTTCGATAGCAAGTCCCCAAAATGAATCAAATAATCCTGAATAACTCATCATGGACCTTACCATCTCTATTATAGTCATATTCCTTCTTTCTGTTATACCATTCTGCTGCGGAGTGCTAGCTGCAGTCAATTGGGATATAATCCCTTCTGATGATAGGTAATCCCTAAACTCTCAAAAGAGGTATTCCTCACCACGGTTGGATCGTAATGATTTGATACTTTTACCTAGACGCTTCTCCGCCTCCGCCTTGAATTCTTTGAATTTCTCAAAGTATTCAAACTTACAGTGCATTAGGTAAATGTATTCATACCTTGAGTAGTCATCAATGAAACTGACAAAGTACTCAAAGCCACCTCTAGCCCATATTATCATAGGACCACACACTTCAGAATGAACCAGCACAAACGGTTCTTTAGCTCTATAGCCTTTGGCCGAAAAGGGTCTCTTGGTCATCTTATCCTCTAAGCAAGATTCACAGACTAGAAGTGCCTCCACTTTAAATGAACTCAAAGGTTCATCTGCTACCAGTCTGTTCATCATTTTTAGATTAATATGACCCAAGCGTAAGTGTCAAAAAAATGTTTGGTTCATTAAAAAAGAAAACTTTCTCTTTTATGGTAAATTAGATGTGTTATTCACTTCAGTTAGTTGTGGTGTAGGAGAGTAGGAGATACAACATACAGATCATCCACCAATGTACTAGAACAAATAAAATGTTTCTTTTTCTTCACAACCACAGAGTCACTAAAATGAACAGAATATTTGTTCTTTATTAAGCTCAAGACTGAAATTAAATTTTTTCTAATCAATGGTACATAAAGACAATCTTTTAGAAGAAGTATTCTATATCTACTAAAACTGAGAGTGACATCTCCTACTGCAGCTGCTGCCACCCTTGTTTTATTGTCCATATGTAGGTAAATTTTTCCATCACTAAGTTGTTGGGTTTTCTGAAACTCCTACAATGAATTGCAGACATGATTAGTGGCTCCCGTATCTACACACCAGGTACCGGTAGATAACACTGCTAAATATGTTTTCACAACCAGTGAACAAAAATTACCCTAATTGTTTAACTTGTTGAGATAAACTGGACATTACTTTTTCTAATGCCGTGTCTGGTTGTAGTGAAAACATATGCCTTTCGGCTTTTTTACACCAGTTCGTGGCCCACTAACTACTCTAGAAATCGTGTCACCCTGTTTCTGAACTTTTTTTTTCTTCATGCCTTTCGACCCAAAGGAAGAATCTTTTTCAGAAACAAACATATTTCCTTGCATTGATGGAATACCCTTGGTAGTTAAAACTATATCCAAATTACTTTTCTAGTTAACAAAATTTGGTTTCGTTAATTTGTTTTTTTGAGTATAACTGTGAGTGAATTGAATTCCATTTTAATCCTAAAAATCACATAATTAAAAGAAATCGTTAATTATGATGAGAAAAATTTTAAATTTATTTTAATTTGATTTCCTCTACTATTTAAAAGAAATTCGTCAGCAGCTCGGTACCTTGTAAATAGCATGTCTCGATGGGAGGATGTCTATTATCCATCGTATGACTAAACATGCCAATTCCTATTAATTTTACTATTTAGGCAACTAACCCTAATAAGTAAAATCAAATAACTGACAAAACTTCAGTCTAATATATAATAGCAGTGACTCAGATGGAGAGGATACTATTATATATAGCTAAATGTTAACCATCACCTAATTTCAAATCAATTATTTCGCAATGAATCTTTCAGATGGAGAAGTAATCCACACTAACAATTATCCAAAATTATCTCTAAAGGAGATTTGTTCTGGCGATACCGCAATTAATCTGTCCGATCGGAAGAAATGCCTTACTGCTAACACGCAGAATTTAATTACATCGCCTACAAACTGATGATGGAGATTGCGAAATTTATCTGTGAATAAATTTTCTCTCCCATTTAGATTTTTAAAATATTTTTTTGAGGGTTACAAAAATCTATTTAATTAAAATAAATTTATTAATTTAAAAAATCACACGATTTGAAAGAATAAAAAATCTTTCCATGTACACGATTTCAAAGATTTTGATTTATCAAACTATCTTTTCATGTTTAAATGCACAACAATTAAAATTTAATAAATGCACAGTTTTTTTTTCAGCTTTTCAGCTAAGGTAGTGGTTAAAATCATTTATTTATTTTATTTTATGTTCCACATTTTTTGAAAAATAATAATTTATTTTGATTAAATATTTTTCTATTTAATTAATTTAAAATTTAAATTTAATTTTCACGTTTTTTCAGGATATTCGATTTAATAAAAAATTATCTTAAACGTGATGTTTTGTAAAAAAATAAAATATTTAAAAAAAATTTATTTAATTAAAATTAGGGTAAATTACATTGACCTCCCATGAGATTCACAAAAATATCAACCACCTACCTTGTGATTTCTGAAATATCACTAACCTTGTATCTGGTTTAGTTTTTACATCAAATTAGTCAAACCATCAAATTTTCGTTACTAGTTAACGGAAAAATTATTTTTCAATATATACATTTTTATTAAAAATAATATATTAAAACTATTTTTTATCAAAAATTGTTTTTATTATTATATAAAAAAATAATATATTATTTTCTAATAAAAAATATACATTGAAAAATTGTTTTTCTATTAAGTAGTAACGCAAATTTGACGGTTGGACAAATTTGATGCAAAAACTAAATCAGATGGGAGTTTAATGACATTTCGGAAATCACAGGGGAGGTGGTTAATATTTCCGTAAATCTCAGGCAGGCCAGTGTAATTTACCCTTAAAATTAATTAATTAAAAAAAATATTTTATTTTTCATTACAAAATATTTTAATTAAAATTAAATTTCTGAATTAATTAAATAAACAGGATATATAAAATAGATATAAAATCATCCACATAATTCATATATATATAAACACGATATGCATATATTCCAATTTTATGATCAAAATGAAACGCTGAAGCGTTTCAGTCTCTTGTAGAGGATAAACTGTAATAATCTTCCTTCATGTCAGTTTGTTGTATCCTGATTGTATCAGACTTTCCTGATACACTGTGATATACAAGTATATCACATTACGGTCTTCAACTATATCAGAATATCGATCAAAGGCAGCCTCGAGCCAGCCAACCAGCGCCGGCCACTAAGCACTATTGCCGTCGCCACCAAATTGCCACCTTCAGGCGACTTTTGCCACCTCGTCAAAGCTCCATTTTCGACGCTTATTATACCCAAAAATAGCTCTCAAAAAGTAGTATTTTTATGTTAAAAAATCTTCTCAAAAACTACCCAAAAAAGCCTTTGATGGCCGCTGAAAAACAAAAACGCTGTAGCCCCGCAACAGCACTACGCCGCCAACTTCCCGAGGTCATTCCGTCCTCTTCCAAACTCCATTTTTGCCCTTTTTTTTCAAATACAGTTAACAAAAAATACTATATTTCTAACAGGAATTCATCGACCTAGAATAAGGAAGGATGATTGTGGCAAAATTCGAGATGAAATTTACAGAGTTGTCACAATATGCCACCAACCTAGTGAGGAGATAAGGTGTAAAAGGTTCAAAAATGGATTAAGTTTTCGAATTAGGACAAAGATGACGGTTCTCGAGATGAACTACGTAAAACGGGTGAACATAGTGCAAGATGAATTGCAATGCGGGGCAAAAGGACGGGTAACTCTTTAGTTAAACAATTCAAGAATTTAGGTACCAAGGAGTTTATGGAAACTGTTAGTCCCACTGACGCTGAAAATTGCTTGAGCGGTAGAGTACGCGTTTTAGACAGATTAAGTTGTTCATATGGTAAGTTCTTAAGTATCGATTTATATTCGTTTGACATCTAGACTGTGTAACTCGTATGGAGTTGATTTTCGATTTCCGTTGTGGCATCGGTGTGAGTCACAAGAAAGTTGCTTTCGAAAACCTTTTATGATGTGACCCGTTATGAAAAACCTATTTATATTAGTGCATAAAAGTTGCTTGTATACAGAAGGACTTTTCTCATGGGAATGTGTGAACTCTGTGTATGAGAAATTGAAGGGTGATATAATTCTATTATTTCTGGTGAAGTTACGAAGCAACTTAGTGTGAGTACGCGGGAGGAATAAGTGTTTGGATGATAATAGTAGAAGCGTAAGTGAAACTATACAAACTAATGGGTAAGATTTTTGTAAATTGGCCTTAAGTGAATCGAGTGTCCTGGTAAAATGTGGGTAAGATGAAATAGTTAAAGTGCGAAAGTGGTTTTTGGTTCGGTTGTGCGGCAGAGAATATGTGAAGGGATTGAGTGATGATGGTAAGAGATTTTAAAATCAGGAGTTAATACTATACGGTTAAAGTATTGTGGGGTGAGTGGTACATATGTGAAGGAAAGATACGAATGTATATTGTAGTATGACGAGGGTTGTGTTTGGATTTGTATGGGTAAGCATATACCTATGGAGCGTTTAGTCTACGTGGTATATTTAGCCTTAGTGACGCATTAGGTTCAAGTGGCGGTATTAGTCTTGATGGTCGTAGGGCTAGAGTGGTAATTAAAAGTGTGTGTAAAGATTGTGTGTTGAATATAAAAGATAAGGGGATGTTGGTAGATTTAGTACCTTTGGTTATGTCTAAGTTTGATTTGATTCTTGGGATGGACTAGTTGTCATCCTACCATGTGTCGCTAGACTGTGTTAGGAAAAGAGTAATCTTTAGGATATCCAGGAAGAAGGGATTCATTTTCCAAGGGGACAAGAGTAGAACGCTTATCCGTATCGTGTCGGCTATTAAGGATTCGAAGATGTTGAAGAAGGGTTGCCATGGGTTTTTGGCACATGTGATGGACGTAGAGATGGAAGAAAAGAAGCTTTCGGAGGTACTAGTTATTTGTGAGTTTCTAGACATTTTTCCAGTTGATTTACCAAGATTTCTCCCATACCGAGAGATATAGTTTACAGTCTATCTCTACCCAGGTACATCGCTCATATCTATTTCTCTCTACAGAATGTCACCTACTGAGCTACTAGAGTTGAAGAAACAATTACAGGAGTTATTAGAAAAAGGATTCATCCGACCTAGTGTCTCATCATGGGGATCACTTGTACTATTCGTGAAAAAAAAGGATGGAACACTGAGGATGTGTATCGACTATCGACAATTGAATAGGATGATCGTTAAGAACAAGTATCCTTTGCCTAGGATAGACGACTTGTTCGACTAGTTGTAGGGAGCCAGAGTGTTCTCAAAGATAGACTTGAGGTCAGGATACCATCAATTGAAAGTTTAGAAGTCAGATATACCAAAGACTGCCCTTAGAACCGGTTACGAGCATTAGGAGTTTGTGATGATGCCTTTTGGGATAACAAATGCGCCTGTTATATTTATGGACCTGATGGATCCGGTGTTCAGAAGCTTTCTAGACCAATTTTTAATTGTGTTGATAAATAATATTTCAGTTATATTCTCGGAATGAAGAGGAACACAGAAAACATTTGAAGATTCTTTGTAGATACTAAGAAAGCACAAGTTGTATGTAAAATTTGAAAAGTGTGAGTTTTAGTTGGATCGAGTGTTGTAGTTGGGTATGTTATATCTGGAGAAGAAATACAAGTGGACCCAATGAATGTAGAAGCGGTAGTCTTTTGGAAAAGGCTAACTTGTGTGACTGAGATACGAAGCTTTTTAGGGTTAGCTGGTTATTATCGGCTTTTTATTCGGGACTTTTCCCTGATTGCGAAACCCATGACTCGGTTAACTCAAAAGAATGTCAAGTTTGGATGATCCGACGGATGCGAACGAAGTTTTCAAGAGTAAAAGTCCAAACTGGTATCAGCACCTGTGCTTACCCTTCTAGCAAGCAACAAGGGCATTTTTTTTTTATAATGACGCATCATACCAAGGTTTGAATTGCATTTTAAATGCAACACGGGAAGGTTATCATCTATGCGTATAGACAATTAAAACCTCATGAAAAGAATTACCCTACCCACGATCTAGAGTTAGCAGCAATCGTTTTCGCGTTCAAGATATGGAGACATTAATTGTACGGCGTCCCTTGTGAGATCTTTACGGACCATCAGAGCATGAAGTAGATTTTCAACCAAAAAGAGCTGAAATTGAGGCCAAGGAGATGGATGGAGTTAATTAAGGATTATCACTATACGATTCACTATCATCCGGGAAGGCTAACGTCGTGACTGATGCCCTAAGTCAAAAACCATTGGGGAAAAAAATAGCACATCTACGAGCAGTACGAGCTTGTACATTTTCTGAAATGCGAACGCTTAGAACCCATCTTGCCATAGGAAAGAATGGAGGCCTATTAGCAACTTTGAGCGTAAGACTAACTCCTTTAGATCAAATTCGAGCAGCTCAATTAGCGGATAATCAAGTGGTCAAGATAAGGGCAAAAACAGCGGCTAAAGGGAAGACAGAATTTGAAATTTGAAATGGCGTGTTGTGGTTCAGTCAAAAATAGTATGTGCCCAATAATAGGGTGTTGAGGAGGCAAGTTTTAGATGAATTGCAAAACTCAACATACACCATGCACCCGAGAAGTACAAAGTTGTATAGAGACTTAAAGGAAATATATTGGCAAAGTAAGATGAAGAAGGACATAGAGAATTTCGTGATAAGATGTTTAGTATGCTAGCAAGTTAAGATTGAACACCAGAAGCCGACAGGATTATTACAACCGTTACCAGTACCCGAGTGGAGGTTGGAATATAATACCATGGATTTCGTAACCGAACTCCCTCGAACATCCAAGAGGAGTGATGCTATTCGGATAATTTTGGATAAGTTGACGAAGTCATCTCACTACCTACCAATAAAGATGACGTATTCTGCGGATCGGTTTGCATGGCTTCATATCGATGAGATCATTAGGCTACACGAAGTACCAGTTTCTATAGTATTAGAGAGAATAATTGAGACCTTAGAAGATATGCTTAGAGCATGCGTTCTAGATTTTGCTGGAAGCTGGGAGGAACATTTATCGCTGATCGAGTTCACGTATAACTATAGTCTTCAGTCAACTATAGGGATGGCCCCTTACGAAGTGTTGTACGACAGGAAATGTCAAAGCCCAATTTGTCGGGAAGAAGCGGAAGAGAGGAAGTTGCTTGGACCCGAGATAGTTTAAATTTCCACTGATAAGATTAAGTTGATCCAAGAGAGATTGAAGCGATCGCAAGATAGACAGAAGAGTTGTACAGATAATCAGAAGACGCGACCTGGAGTTTGTGGTGGGGGACCGTGTGTTCTTAAAGATACCACCATGGAAGGGTATGATTAATTCAAAAGAGTTTTGCCTAGTAAGGGTGTGTGTAAGCCCAGTAAGGGTGTGTGTGTAAGTCCTACGAAGGTGTTGTGCGAAGCCCGATAAGGGTGAGGGTTGGTCTTCAAAGGCATTAAGTTGTAGTTCCTTTTAAGAGTAAGTGTAAGCCTTTTATGGTATTTTGAATTGTTATATAGAGTTGTGTTAGAAATTATTAGTTTGAACTGTGGCTGTGGCTTTAAAGCCTTATCATGAGGAATATCCACGTCTCTCTAAGCAAGGTATAAAAGTTTCAAGGATGAAATTTCTTAAAATAGGGTAGATTGTAATAACCCGAACTCAGGAATACGAATAGAAAATAAAGAACATCTCAAAAGAAAAGAAATATTGAACCTAAGTTTGGTAAGAAGAACCGGCTCGACCGTTTAACCTCATCGATCCTGAGACCTGGGATAGAGAGAGAACTACACAAGCATATATTAAAACCCTAATATTAATGATAAGAAGTCAAAGTTATAAGCCCAAGTTGTTTAAGACAAGAGTTAAGCTCGAAAAGTTTTAAAAACCTAAAAGTTGACACATGGATACCATAAATCAAGGATTTAAGTACAATTAAGTAGCAAAAGACAAAATAATATCAAAAATGACAAAAATACCCCTAGTGGCCGACCACCTTGAGAAGAGTGCCAAAAAGTGACTTTTTACTTGTTTTTTAGCTTAAAATGATGAGAAATGTATTAAGTTAAGAATTATGATGATCCAATACTTGTGGAGCAAGTAATATACATAATAATATGATGTTATAGGTTAAAAAAAGCAAACAAATCACTCTTGAAGTTCATGCACAACAAAATAAGTCAAAAAGTCAAATATTGTCAAAATAGCTTAATTTGACTTAAAAAACTACATCTATTTAATCAATTTCTATGAGAACTATGATAATAAATGAAAATACTATATTTATCATAAACATACTAATATAATAAGTTTCAAAGGGAAAAGACACCAAAAAAATACATCAAATTAACTTTTAAAGCATTTTCTTGCACAAAAGGCCACGCAAACCAATGCAAAACCCCTTGATTGATGGGGGATCAGATTTCTATCCCCCCAAACTAACCCTAGCTGTATTTTAGCTTTCCAAAATCTGATTTTTTCCCCTCAAAGCTTGAACTAATTAATGAGCCCATGTGAAGGAAAGAAAAAGTACCAAAAAATTTTAATTACTTTATTCTCTTGCCTTTCTATATAAACTAAGTCCAAACACCTTCTCCCCCCTTGATATTTCGGTGGAGAGAGAGAGAGAGAGAGAAAGACCAGATTGTGAGAGTTCTTGAGGGTCCATAGAAGTTTGAGTGAAGAAAGAGGAAGAAGAAGAAGAAGAAGAAGAAGAAGAAGGGATCCAAGAAAGGGGTCTTTAGAGACCATAGTTCCAAAAGCCAAGTCCTAATAGTTTTCTGCCATATTTTGATCTCTTAAACAAGTAACTAAAACCTCTGAACCTTATGTCTAAGATCCCTCAAAATATTTCCCAACACATCTTTTTAAACACTCTAAGAATCGATAACCAAAAATAAATTGAAAAGGCGTCATAGTTGGAATTTGGGGCTGTTATGATTATGGGTGATGTGAGATGTTGTTGTGTGTAACACCCCGGTACAGGCCCTAGTTGTAGCAACCCGGTTTTTAATGACCAGTGTACCAATCCAACCCAAACCTTAACATTAGCGACAGTAAACTGATAAGATCTTAGGTCACTGAAAG
>JAUMHN010104744.1:0-24793 GCA_032360265.1 Heliamphora ciliata
TGAGGAACTCCGTACCGGCAAATGATGTTTTGCTCGATGAACTTAGCAACATGGGAGGCTTTCAATACCGAGTAGGAAGCTGCTTCTACCCATTTGGTGAAATAGTTAATGGCCACTGAGATAAACTCATGTCCATTGGATACCTTCGGTGTTACCCTGGCAATCACGTCGATGCCCTATACTAAAAATGGCCACGGTGACGTCAGGTTGTACTGCTGAGACGGGGGTACGTGTATAAGGTTTACATGAATCTGGCACTTATGACATCTCCGTACAAACTGTATGCAATCTGTCTCCATCGTCATCTAAAAATACCCTTGTCGTAGGATCTTCTTGGCTAACATATTTTCGCTCATGTGTGGTCCACAGACTCCGGCATGTATCTCTTTCATAAGTTCTTAGCCTTCTTCAGTGTTTACTCACAGCTTATTGGCCCCAGAATGTCCTCGCTTGTAATTTCTACCACCGTAAATAACAAATTGTGCAGATAGTCGTCGTATTGCCCTTTTGTCTTTTTTACTGGCAATCTTGGGATATTTTCCTTTTTCTATGAAGTTCTAACTGTCAAAGTGGAAGGCCGTCAGTGCTTTCTTCAATAGCAGCTGTCATCTCATATGTCGATTTTCTCTTCTGCTCAATTATCAAGGGTCTCATTCGAACTCCGGGCGGTATGTCGATCATGGATGCTAGGGTAGCCAGTGCATCGGCGAACTTATTCTGCAGTCTCGGCACATGGGTGAAGATTACCAATTCAAAGCATGGTATTAGCTTTTCTAGTTCCTGATGGTAGAGAATTAGCGTCATATCCCTAACCTTCCATTCTCCTCGTGCTTGTGAGACCACCAGGGCTGAATCCCCGATGACTTCCAGCTTCCTTGCCCCTAGTTCCAAGGCTACCTCCAATCCAGCCAAACATGCTTCATACTCGGCCTGATTGTTGGTTACTTTGAAGTTGAGCTTCAATGACAAGGGGACGTGTGAGTCGTCAGGGGTGATAAGGAGGACTCCTATTCTATAGCCATATTGATTGGACGCGCCGTCGAAATATAGAATCCACTTGTCATCCCCAACTTTCATCAGTTGTTCATCAGGAAACTGGAATTCTGTATCTTCACCCCTTTCCACTGGTTAATTGGCCAAAAATTTTCCCACTGCTCTGCCTTTGACTGACTTTTGGGTGATAGAGTGAAGGTCAAACTCAGACAACAATAGCAACCATCGAGCCAATCTTCCTGTTAGCACCGGTTTTTCAAATAAGTACTTTAATGGATCCATTCGGGAGATGATGTTTACTGTAAAGGACAACATGTAGTGCCTTAATTTTTGGGAGGCCCAAACCAAGGCCCAACATGTTTTCTCCAGTGGTGTGTACTGTATTTTTGACCCGGTCATTTTCTTACTTAGGGAATAGATAGCCTTTTCGATTTCAGTTTCGCCTTCCTGTGCTAGCATACATCCCATGGCTGAATCAGTCACTAACAAGTAAAGAATCAGTGGCCTATCAGTTTCGGGAGGAGCTAAAACAAGAGGATTTTGCAAGTACCGCCAACGGTATCAAAGGCGTCTTGGTATTTCTGATCCCATTCAAACTCAACTTCTTTCTTCAGTAGACGGAAGAGTAGCTCACACGTAGTTGTTAATTTGGCTATGAAGCGACTGATGAACTGAATCTTACCCAGAAAATTCGGACTTCTCGTTCGGTCTTTGGAGGAGACATTTCCAAGATTGCCTTGATCTTTGAGGGATCGGCTTCAATTCCTCGTTGAGTGATCATAAATCCCAGCATCTTTCCAGCAGTATGCCCGAAGGCACACTTTTGTGGGTTGAGTCGCATTTTGTACTTTTGAATCCTCTCGAAGAACTTTCGCAGGGTAACGATGTGGCCATCCCGATCCTTGGATTTGACTATCATATCGTTCACATATACCTCAACCTCCTTATGTATCATGTCATGCAGCAACGTAGTGGCAGCCCTTTGATAGGTGGCCCCTGCATTCTTTAGACCAAACGGCATCACGCGATAATAGTAGGTGCCCCAAGGCGTGGTGAATGTCGTCTTTTTCCTGTCATCGGGATGCATCAGAATCTGGTTGTATCCGAAGAAGCCATCCACGAACGACAGTAAGGCGTACCCTGCTGTACTGTTTACTAAGACATCATTGTGTGGCAAAGGAAAATCGTCTTTCGGGCTAGCCTTGTAGAGATCTCGAAAATCCATGCAGACTCGGATACGACCATCCTTCTTTAAAACTGGCACTATATTGGCTACCCATTTTGGATACTCGGTCACCATTAAGAATCTAGCGTTGATCTGTTTGAAAACTTCTTTGATCTTCAGAGCCCATTCTGGTCGGATCTGTCTTAATTTTTGTTTGACCGGTTTAGCGTCGAGGTATAAAGGGATATGGTGCTAGACGATGTCGTGATCAATTCCGGGCATATCTTCGTAAGACCATGTAAATACATCTTTGAATTCATTTAATAAAGTTATTAGTTGTTTTTGTTCGACTAAGGATAAAGAACAACTAATTTAAACATTTTGCAGGTTAGTTTCATTACCCATATTTATTGATAAAGTTCCTTTAATTATTGGTTGGGCACGCATTTCTTCTTCTCTTTTTATTAAAAAATTTATTTCTTCGGGGATATCCCCGTCAAATTTAAAATTATCAGAAAGCATATGAAATAAATCAAACAAAGTAGAGTAACCGGAAAGTTCGTTCATTTCATTAGAAACAGCTGGAATTACAAACTCGATAGCAAAAGGAGAGAGAGGAGCACCAATAGATGTGCCCTCGATTATAGACTCAGACTTAACCTCGGACTCAGGATAAACAATGTGTACATCATCAGACTCGATGGTCCAGTTCTTTACTTCCTTTGTTGCCGCGTCGATGATGAACTTGGTGCAATCTGCTGGTGCACTAAAGCCCATCATGAAACAGTCCAATTCACTTATACGCAGTTGAGTCATCTCTTCATTGAACAACATTCCCAGATCAGTATCGTCGAGTTTGTCAGCCCAGTCTTCCTCTCAGACTTTCTTTCCTTCTTCCTCCATTGTCTCTTCTTCCTCGGTGTCAGACAATTGATGATTGAAAAGGATTTCCAATCCTGGTAGCTTTTGGTTGGTCTCGTCGTCGATCCATGGCTCTAGGAAGCCACAATATGGAAAGTCTTCTCCCTCCTTGACGAAGTATTCATTGAGTGTCCCAGAATAGCTAGCCTTTCACCCCTTTCTAGGCCCTTCCATATCTTCCTCCATTGGCTCATACCCAAGACCGAAATGATGTGAAGTTGGCAATACCTGTATGGGTTCTGGGATCCCCTGCTATTTACGTCCTAACCCCATGCCAAGAAAAAAGGAAATTTTCCTCATCATTATTAAAGCTTATGGGTTGACGTACCTTTCTTCTTCATTCATCAGTGTCTGAATAGCCTTTGCTTCATCAACTGAAACCCACTGAGCAACACGTCGTCTTCACTATGCTGTACTTCTAGCAGAGTTGTGCCCTCTCCTCCTTTCAGGGGGTGAATACTGTCCTCTCGATGAATGGTCATCACTTCCCCGTTCTTTATCAATTTTAGCTTCTGGTGGAGGGTAAAAGGTACTGCCTGAACATTCAGATCATGTAGCCATGGCCTGTCTAGCAGCAAATTGAAGGAGGTCGACACGTCTAACACGTGAAACTCGACTGAAGTCTCCAGCGCGCCTACTGAAACAGTGAACGTCACCAATCCTAGTACAACCCTTCTTGTGTTATCATAAGCTTGCGCCCCTTGATTGCAGGGAGTGAACTGGTCTGGCCTCATTCCTAAGCAAATGGTTGTTCTCAGTGGGCAAACATTCAGAGCAGATCCGTTGTCAATAAGGGTCACCGGGACCCATTTTTCTATGCACTTTACGGTGATGTGAAGTGGCTTATTGTGGCTTCTTCCCTCAGCAGGCAGATCCTTATCAGAAAAGGAAATGACCTTCGTTTCAGCGGCTGGCAAGATGAGCCCAATCAATTGTTCCGAGGTTGCTTCTATCAGGACAGTGGCCTTGCTCAAAACCTTCAACACAGCTTGCCAGTGTTTGTGCGAGGCCATCAGTAGCCCCCAGATGCTGATGTTGGCCTGTATTTTCTTCAATTGTCTCAATACTGCATCATCTTCCTCTTCCTGTTCTTTCTCCTTTTCTTTTCCACTCGGCTGCCCTCTTTCCTATTGGGATGGTTTGAAGTGTCGCCCACTTCTGGTGAGATATTCTACACTTCCTCAGGATCCCACAATCCTGTTATTGTGTCACCGGTCTTCCTTACATCGTTCACAGGCAGAGGGCTATCAAATGCCAATAAATTGCCCTAATCAGTGATTGCCAGTCTTCCTTTCCTTTCTTCATCATCTTTGATAGGCCAGGTATTGTCAATCTCCTCCCAGATGTCCTCCTTAATAAAGCCCACTTGTTGCTCCTGAGCAGTCCAAAAGTCAGCCCACTCGATCCCGTCTGATTTTAGCACAATCCTCACCAGCTAGTAGGATTGCATGTCATCAACGTGTACCTCTTTCTCAAAAAGTTGGGGAAGGATGATTCCATCGAGCACATGGCTAAATCCATAAGGCTGAGTCGGGTAATCCAATGGCCATTCATCTTCTTCATTGTGCTCTTCCTCTTGCTAGTATGCTTGGACTATTGGTTGATACCATTCCCACGCATTATCGTTCCATTCTTCCCCTGTCTCGGCTGCCTCTAATAATCATGAATGAGCATGTCGTCTAATCCTTAGCTATTGAAACAAGAGGGCGTGGCAGGTGTGCTTAACAGATGTGTTAACTTGGGTCCTCCGATTCTCCCAGTGACATGCAGTTTACCCTAACCTGCCTGGCATGATTTAGCAGTGGGTTTGTAGTGACATTCGACTTTGGGGTGACTGATGGAGGACAGATCACATTGTTATCAATGAGGTTCTGGATTTCAATGTGGAGCCTCATACACTTGTCGGTTAGGTGTCCATGGCCCTGATGAAAGCCACAGTATTGAGAGGCATTGTACCTCGACGGCAAGGGATCGGGCACTGGCATGGGGTCTAATGGTTTGAGGAGTCCTTTCTCGACCAACTAGTTCAAAGCAGTGGATAACGGGATGTTGAGAGGTGTAAAAGTTTTTTGCGGCCGTTGTTGTGTTTGCTGACCATCGCTTGACTACTAAAAGTTATTTGTTTGATGAGTGGAGGAAGAAGGGTTCAAAAGGTTTACCTCGCCCGAGCGGGACATGAGGTTAGTTGTGGCGGGTTAATTTACGAGGAAGGTCTTTCTCTGTGGTTTCTGGCTAGATTCTGTCTTCTCAATATCACCGAATTGGATAGCATCCTCAATTTGCACCCCACCGTCGAACAGTTGTTCAAAGGTGGAAAGTGGCTGCGTGATGAGGTAGCGCTTCAACGGAGACTGTAGGTTCTTTACCACCATCCTTACTTGCTCCTTTTCAGAAGGTCGGCTTGTTATTTTAGCGGACTTGCCTCTCCAGCGGGTCAAAAAGTCAACAAAAGATTCCCGATTCTCTTGTCGGGTTGTTTCAAACTCTCGAGTAGTGACGTCCAGCTAGACGTTGTAGCTGTACTGGCTAATGAAGGAAGTGGCTATATCCTCACATGTTTTAGTTTTTTCCACTTCGAGAGAAAGAAACCACCTCTGCGTAGCTCCAGAAAGCGACCGATGGAATAACTAAGCCTTAAGTTGATCATCGATCCCCATAGGGGATAAGGTCCCAACATACATTCTCAAATGGATACGTGGATCCCCAGTGCCATCAAACTTTTCCATTTCTGGCATCATAATCTTTTTGGGCAATTTTGCATCTAGGAATAGGCACAGACCACCTACGTCCAGCATATATTCTTCTATTCCTTTAGCTTTCCTCAGCACCATTTCCATCCGATCAATCTTTTCTGCCAGCGCAGATTCCCTGGTATGAGTAGTATTCTCATCTTCTATCATGATCGGGTGGGGAACTCGAGGTGGTACAGCAACCTGCGGTATTTTTGGCCCTTGGTTGTCATCCCAGAAATCTTAACCATTCTCGTTCACATTATCTGGCTGTCCATTCACACCAAGCATATGGGCCTGAATTGCTTGTATCTGTGCCTGGCACTGGTTTTGAGCTTGGGTCTGTTGCTCCACAGCCTGCTGTATCTCGGTAATAGCCCTCATCAGGGTTGTCAAATTAACTTTATTTTTTACCATGTCGGTTGATTCAGATACTCTGCACATCTGCCTGTTTCTAATCTTACCCAAACTTGTGTCGACTGTACTCTTTCCCGATCAATGGTAACTCACAGAAAAATCTGAATTCCATAAGCAGAATAACCAGTCTCAGGCATTTTTCGGTAGAACGTTCAGACAACAAACAGCAGATATCCCTAATATTCAAAACAGCTGAAACTGAAATAATGCCCCTGTCGGGCTCATACCACCAGTATAACAACTAAAAACCCAGGACGAGAACCAAAAGGGATAGATCAACCAAGTTCTAGGGGAAAGGTTTTGTTTAAGCGGACGACGTTCCGACAAGATGACAGTTCTAACCCTCGAGAGACTGGTTCGACCTATGACTCTAAAGGGAAACGAACAGCACTCCGTCTGGGAAACAGATCTAACTCTCTAGGATTCTGATGAAAAATAGGTAGCATAATGGTAAGGAGAAAGGACTAACTCTCATAGGTATGTCAAGGGTTTGAGAGAAGCGAGCCTAAACAAAGGCGGAGAGAACAAACCACCCGGGGAGAACCCGAAGGAGAGAGAAACTACCCTAGAGGTGTTAAATGAAACACGAGCATGACCCCGAGAAGAAAACTACTATGTGAAGGCCAAATATGGTGAAGAATAAAGACTCGGGTAAGAACCCGAAGGAGAAACTAACTTAAACGAAGGAAAACAGAAAAACCCGGGCCAAACCCAGGAAAATAACTAGCCTAATCCAAACAAATGATCCTAATAATATACAATCAAACATACAATAAAGAAAAACACATAATCTTACTAGGGTTAGCAGCACCTAATTGGGGGGGTTCTATGTTCATTATATGCAAAAGGCCGAATTTTATCAATTTGAACAGGGTACCTTCTGAATAGAACCGGTTATATACCTCCCATTCCTGGAGTGGTGCAGGATATGGTCAAATAGTACGCTCGAACTCTTTTATTGTACTTATGGAAGCATACAGTCAGCAAGGGTTGCTCGTCTTCCCAACAATCCCTGAAACGGATTGGCTTTCAGGGCATCAGGTCGACTAGGCAGGGGGAAGAACAATGTATATGCATGCAAAAATGAAAATGATAGATTTTATTAGGAACCAATGATACTTTTGAGTCTAGCCCTCTTATTTAATTTTGAAAATCAGTCCCCAACAGAGTCGCCAGAAAATACTGTGGCATTGGGATTTTAGGGGTTAAAAATGAGAGAATTCAAAAATGTTTTAGAAAATATTTTAAACACCTTGAAAACTAAATTTTGAAAACCCCTTTTTATTAAAAATGGAGTCGCCACTTAGTTTTTGAGAAAAACTAAGAAAAACAAAAAAAAATCACTGATCTTAAAAACGTTAACCAGAAAAAAAAGAGTTCGGGGGCTAAGGTACGAATCGGAGAAGGTGTTAAGCACCCCGTTCACCCAACCATAAGGTTGGCCTCGACTAATCATCATTGGTTCTTTAATATAATTTCTTAAATGCATACAAATAAAGAAAATCGAAGTGAAAAAAGAACATTCAAAATCAAGTATGGAAAATACATAAAATATGTACATAATACTTTAAAACAAATAAGTATAAAAAAAATCCTAAATCTTATAACATGCAATTTTTATCAAAAGAATACATGAAACATACCCACATGCAATATTATTTAATCGATCTAAACTAATATGCTTTGGTTTTTAAAAAATGTATAAAATTGTCAAAATTACCTAAACATGGATTGCAAATAAAAATAAACTATACAATTTTTGAAGCAAGGCAACTAAATCCTAAACTAATATATACAATATGCATGTTGTCCAATTACTTACAAAGTTAGAAAGCACTGTAAAAATTCCATGTTAAAAACTAACCAAAACAATAAATATTTTGTATTAACAAGTAAATATTTGAAGTTTTGATTTGTAGAAGAAAGAAGAAAAAAAAAAGTTCTACAAAAGATTGATTAAGATAAGAAAAAATGTTAAAAAATGCTTATAAAACCTAATTATTTACATTTTATATTATTTTTTTAAGGAAAAGAAAAGAAAAGAAAGTAGAAGAAAATAAAATAAATAAAAAGGAAAATGGAGTTTTAACTTTAAAAAGAGAAAATTATAATTAAAGGTGGAAATTAGCTTAAAAGTTTTTTGCCATTTTTAGGTTTGATGAAAAAAAAAATAAAGCTAAATAGAAGGAAAAGAAAATAAATGCTAGCATTAAAAGAAAATAAATGCTAAATAAAACTTTGTAAGGAAATTAAAGCTAATACTAAAAGAAAATAAAATAATAGAAAAGAAAATTATATTAATGAAAGAAAAGCTAAAAAAAGGAATATTGAATTAAATAAATATTTAAGCTAATATTATTTAGGTTGGTGCTAGTAAAAGAACGTTAAATTAAAATTAAAAGAAAAAGAAAAAGAAAAAAAAGAAATGTTAATACAGGAAAATGAAATGAAATACTTAGTACAAGAAAATAAAATGCTATTGAAATCAACTTTAAACTAAACAAAAAAATTAAATACTAGAACATTAAATAAAGAAAAAGAAAATGAATAAAATGCTAGGAAAAGAACATTACACTAGAGAAAAGGAAAATAAGTAAAGTGCTAACGAGGAAAAATTAATGCTAATGAAAAAAAAAATACTAGAAAAGAAAATATTAAGCTAAAAGAAAATAAAATATTAGTACTAAAAAAAAGAAAATGGAACATTAAAGAAATTACATTAAACTAAGGAAATAAAAAGCTATATTATAAAAGAAAGTAAGTGTTTGTAAACTAAATTACATTATTTACTAAACAAAGGCTAACATGAAAATTAAGTTAGAAGAACAATTAGAGTGTTAGTAAAGTAAAACTAAGCTAACTAAAAGAAAATAAAATAAATGCTAGAATATGGAATTAACATAAAAGAAAAAAAATGAAAAAAAATGTGATATTAAAATTAAATGGGTGTAATATTGGCGATTACAACCATTTTCATGTAGGTGTCTTAATTATAACGATTAACAACATTGATTAATTGTAATCGTTGAAAATGTTGGCACCAAGTTAATGGATTAATGGAATGCAACAATGTACTAAAAATGAAATGAAAATAATAACTGAAGCTTTTAAAAGGAATAACCCAACTACGTTGAACAACAATTAATATTGCAAATACTAAACAAAATTGACAATAATCGAAAAACTTTGGAATGGAAATTAACCCGATCGCTCCAATAGAGAGAAGTGGAGTTTAGAAAGATCGAGGATCCAAGCGAGGTACCTGGATTGCCGGGGAATCCTCAAGTCGGGAAATGTGCTCCAATTGTCCAATCCTCGGGGGGTGATCCAAGCAATGTAGGTTTCAATGTAGGTATGGGAGATTAGGGACTCGGTATCTCGGCAGGGTTTCGGCGTCGGGGCTCGGGACTGCTCGGTATATCGGCAGAGTCTCTCTCACTCAAAATTCGTACTGCAAATATACGTCGGGGTACGGTATTTATAGAATTCTTTTACCAATGACAATTTGACACGTTTTGGGACACGTTAGGCCATTTGAAGTTGGCGGCTGCCACAATGCAAGTTGGCGGCCGCTGGGTTGGAAAAGGTTCCACAAGATTCTATCGGCGGCCGTTGGGTTGGAAAAGGTTCCACAAGGTTCTATCGGCGGCCGCCGCAATGTGAGTTGGCGGTCGCCATGTTGGAGTTGGTGGCCGCCACTTTTGGCTAGAGTTTCCAAGAGGTTCTATTGACGGCCTCCACAATGAACATGGCGATCGCCACTTCTGACAATGACTTGGGCAACAAGTTATCGATAGTTTGGTACAATTTCATTGGTTTCGGAGATTTTGAAGGTTTTTTATAGCGGGGTTCAAATACTGAGCTTAGATCACCTCCCGAGGATCGTACTGAGGCACTATTCCACCTGTTTTCATCATCGGATTCGCCTAAGATTAGGCGGGATCAAATTGTGGTGTCTACACCCTCCCATTACGATGAGGCACTACTTGTGTCTGTGTACTAGAAGTAGCACGCTGTGCAGAATCTGAACCTTATGCGTAAACATCCTGTTCATGGTGTGCACCTATCTCGATAATCGTCCCATTACGACGAGGTAATGGGATATCAGTGACTTGTGGTTCCACTTCTGTTCTATTGGTATTTTTTCTCATTTTGTTCAGAACAATATTGCTTTTGGGCCTGTGGTTCATAATATAATCCTCTTCCAAAAACTTGAAATTGGTGCTAATAATAACCTTTTGATCCTTAGGATTATAAAACAGACCACCCTTCGTTCCTTTGGGATACCCCACAAAGAAATAAACTTTTGTCATCGGTTCTAACTTACCCGTATTCCCTTTCAACACATGTATTGGACACCCCTAAATTTGAATGTGTTTCAGACTAGGTTTACGCCCGATCCACAATTCTATGGGAGTAGAAGGTACTAATTTAAAAGATTCTAAGTTTGGAATGTAAGCTGCTGTCTCTAATGCGAGTCCCCAAAATGAATCGGGTAAATCTGAATAACTCATCATGGACCTTACCATCTCTATAAGAGTCCTATTCCTTCTGTCTGCTATACTATTATGCTGCGGAGTGGCATGTGCAGTGAACTAGGATATAATCCCTTCTAATGACATGTAGTCCCTAAACTTTTCAAAAAGGTATTTTCCACCATGGTCGAATGGTAGTGATTTGATACTTTTATTCAGATGTTTCTTCGCCTTCGCCTTGAATTCTTTGAATATCTCAAAGCATTCAGACTTATCAGGTAAATGTATCCATACCTTGACTAGTCATTAATGAAACTGGTGAAGTACTCAAAGCCACCTCTAACCCAAATTGTCATAGGATCACACACATCAGAGTGAACCAATTCTAACGGTTCTTTAGCTCTATAGCCTTTGGCCGAAAAGAGCCTCTTGGTCATCTTATCTTCTAAGTAGAATTCATAGACTAGAAGTGCCTCTACTTCCAATGAACTTAAAGGTTCATCTACTACCAGTATGTTTATCATTTTTAGATTAATATGACCCAAGCGTAAGTACCAAAGAAACGTTTATTTCATTAAAGAAGGAAACTTTCTTTTATATGGTAAATTTGATGTATTATTCAATTCAGTTAGTTGTAGTGTAGGAGAGATAAAAGATACGACATACAGATCATCCACCAATGTACCAGAACAAATAAAATGTTTATTTTTCTTCACAACGACAGAGTCATCAAAATGAATAGTATACTTGTCCTTTATTAAATTTGATACTGAAATTAAATTTCTTCTAATTGAAAGTAATAAACAGAATCTTTTAGAAGTAGTATCCTATCTCTACTAAAGCTGAGAGTGACATCTCATACTGCAACTGTTGCCACCCTTGTATTATTATCCATATGCAGGTATATTTTTCCATCATTGAGCTGCCTAATTTTCTGGAATCCCTAAAAAAAATTACAAACATGATCAGTGGCTCCCGTATCTATATACCAGGTTCCAGTAGATAACACCGCTAAACATGTTTCAACCACCAGTGAACAGAAATTACCTGGTTTGTTCTGCTTATTGAGAAAAATCGGACACTGCTTTTTTCAATACCGAAACTGGTTACAATGATAGCACTTAACTCTCAGCTTCTTCACACCAGCTTTTGGTCTCTTAACTTCTTTTGGACCTGTGCCTCCCTGTGTCTGAACATTTTTCTTCTTTTTGCCTTTCGGCTTAGAGGAAGAACCTTTCTTAACCACATACACAGAACCTAACTTCCTAGGAACACCATTGGCTGCTTGAAGTTCCTTAAGAAGTTCTGTCAATAAAAAGCTAAGCTTCTTCATGGTATAGTTCAGACAGAACTATTTAAAACTTTCAGGCAGTGACTGGAGTATGATATCGACCTAGGTTTTTTTGTCAATTTCAGCTCCTAGGATCTCCTGTTCATTCAGAAAATTGATCATCTTCAGAACATGATCCCTAACAGAGGTACCTTCAGCCATGTTTGCATTCATTAGAGATTTCATGACTACCTGCCTAGCAACACGAGATTTTGATCCCTAAACATTTTTTTGAGGTTCATAATCATGTCATAGGCACTGGGTATAGACTGATGTTGATGCTGAAAAATATTTGATATTGAAGCTAAAATGTAACAGCGAGCCATCTGATCAGCTTTCTGCCACTTCTGATGGGCCTAGGTTTCCTGTTCGATCGCCCCCACATCAGATGCCGGTAGACATATCTCAGTCAATACAAACTTATAATCCTCAACAGTTAATACAATGTCAAAATTTCTTTTTCAGTCAACATAGTTTGGTCTCAAAAGTATGTTTTCTTTAAGTATTAAAGCAAGTGGATTGAAAATAATTTTATTCTTTAAAATCACATAATTAAAATTAATCGTTAAATATAAAGAGTAATACTTTGAATTTATTTTAATTTGGTTCTCTCTACCATTTTAAAAAAAATTCGCCAGCAGTCTGCTATTGTCACGCCCCAACTTCAGGGTCACGCGAAAACCCACCCAAAGACAGTTTGAGAAAAAGAAATTTACAGTTGGAAAGCCCTCGACTGAAAAATAGACATCATTTGGATAAAAATCCCTACAGTTCAACTCTCATAAACTAAAAACATGCATCTCATACATGAATAAGCATATCGCCCAAAGGCGTACAAAACCAGCCATCACTGGCGTTACATGTAAAAGTACATGTACAAAAATAGGAAAAATTACATCAAGTCTTCCATCACCTCTACAACTTGGTCAACTCCTCATGCTCACCTGAAAGGGTTTTATAACAAAATCCCACACCATGAGCTGAACCCCAATAGAACATAGATAATAAAATTGTAAAGGAGGTTATGCAATTACACACACGGGCTCAACCACAGGAGCCAAAAACGTTTTCCTTCCGAAACCACAAGTTTGCATCAGACTACCACGAGTCTCAAAATGGTTTTATCTCATAAAACTCCACGTTTTCCATCCTTCAAACTATGCATATCATCATAACAAATATCATGCCACAGTAAAGGGAAAATTGTAAATAAACAGTATGCTTCACTCGGGTCATACAGCCGAGGAGAAAAGATATAAATGAAATCCTATGTACCGACTCTGCCGTACAGACAATGGTAACAATTATAGACTCATGCCCATTACCCTAATCTTGAACCACTTAAGGCCTGCTAGGTAATAACAAGTTTTATACGGAGTTACAATAACATCGCCATTCACGGAGGCAACCGACTTCTTTACGGATTTCCATGATCGATGGGAAAGCACCCAAACCACGCACTTGCTTCCTTACGGATTGCCACGATCGATGGACGAAGCATAACCAAACCACGTTTATGGGGATTAACCCGTGGGACCGTAGCGAACCCACTCTGCGCACATTTTTGGACTTCCACCAAGGAGCAATAGAAGCCCAATTCAAAACCACACACTGTCACGGTACATCTATTAAAATATTTAAAAACCCACCGTAGCTCAACCACGAAACCCACAAAACAGCTTATATAACACATGTATAAAAGAGATCCAATCCATCAAAATGGAGATCTAAAACCATTTCCAACAAAATGTTTAAAAGGTGAGACTCAACCTCGCTGGTTAGCTCCAAACCTCCAAAAAGACGTTTTTCACCAATTTCACAAAACACCTCGTTTCCAAACCTCCTTTCAAAAACTGCGGATACCACATACCCGAAACATGTATACAACCAAGAAAAGGCGTAAAAATCCACTTTTACCCAAAACCATGTTTACACGTGAAATTCACATTGATATATTTTTTATCTGGTGAAAACACGTATAATCACATATATCACCCTATATAGTAATACGGTCTAGAATCCTATCTCGGAGAGTCAAGAACTCGATGTCTCAAAACTGAACAGCGTCAGAACGAGAATCTGACCAGATAAATGGAAAGCCCTCGACCCCGGTAGTAAGGATCCACAAAGAAGCGAACACAAAACCAAGCCCCGGGCCCTCAAAGCTAGAGAGAAGGCAGAGAAAATGGGTTTCTTAGCCTGGAAGAAAGAGAATATCAAAATATCTCAGCCCCTGTGATATTTATAAGCTCGGAAAATTCCTTCTGTTCAGTCGATCGAACCCCCTAGTTTAGTCGACCGAACTCAAAAAAATGGGTTCAGTCGACCGAACCAACCCCTCTAGTCGACCGAACTCAAGACCAGAAGCGTACTGGAATCTGTTGTGGTTTCTTAGCCCAAAAACCAACCCAACCAACCCAACCAACCTAAACAAGGTCCGAGAAAGCGTATAACACATTTTTACATGCTGTTCTACAACTGTGAAGCATAAACCATGAATCGATGCTATTCATATATTGAAGGAAACACATCAAATTTATAAATAACCTAAAATATAAGGGTCAATGTCTCACAACTCTCCCCCCTTAAGGAATTTTGCCCCCCAAAATTCGCAACAAGGTCACGAGGTAAACAGGTCTGGGTATCTAGCACGCATTCCAGACTCGAGCTCCCATGTCGCTTCCTCGACCCCGTAATGAAGCCATAAGACCTTGACATAAGTAATTGTTCTGCCCCGCAACACCTGCTCCTTTGTATCAAGAATCCTCACTGGATGCTCCTCATAGGTGGCATCCTCATCAACTCGCAGCTCAGCCCAATTTAACACATGTGAAGGATCAGGCTCATACCTCCAAAGCATAAAAATGTGGAACACATTATGCACAGATGCTAACTGAGGTGGCAAAGCTAAACGGTATGCGACCTCACCAATCCTGTCGAGGATCTCAAATGGTCCAATGAAGCACGGTGATAGCTTCGCGGTACAACGAAATCTCATCAAACCTCTACGTGGTGAGACCTTCAGGAACACGTGATCTCCCACTGCAAACTCTAAAGGTCGCCTCCTCTGATCTGTATAACTCTTCTAAAGGCTCTGCGGTGTCGCAAGGCGTTGGCAAATCACTGTAACCTTCTCAGTCGTCTCCCGTACCATGTCGGGTCCCAAGAATGTGGTCTCTCCCACATCTATCCAAAACACGGGTGACCTACACTGTCTACCATACAAAGCCTCATACAGTGCCATCCCAATACTAGACTGATAGCTGTTGTTGTATGCAAACTCTGCTAACGGTAGATGATCCTCCCACGAACCTCTGAAATCAAGGACACAAGCCCTCAGCATATTCTCTGGAATCTGTATAGTCCTCTCAGACTGACCATCCGTCTGGGGATGAAAAGCCGTACTGGACATCAAGTTTATCCCCAAGGCCTCCTGCAGACTCTGCCAAAAGTGCGAAGTAAAGCGCAGGTCCCTGTCAGAAATAATAGACACTGGCACTCCATGCAACCAGACTATCTCTCTGAGATACAAGCGACTCATTCTATCCACCGAATCCCTCACTCGGATGGAGAGAAAGTGTGTAGACTTCGTCAACCTATCAACCACAACCCATACGGCTTCGTGTCCCCTAGGTGACCGAGGAGGTCCTGATATAAAGTCCATCGTGACATGCTCCCACTTCCACTCTGATGTAGGCAAAGACTATAGCAATCCCGCCGAACTCTAATGTTCCGCCTTTACCTTCTGAATGGTGAGGCACCAGGAAACAAACTGGATCACATCTCTCTTCATTCCCGTCTAACAGAACTGATGACGTAGGTCGTGATACATCTTCGTGCCTCCAGGATGCACGGCAAGACGAGAATGATGACTCACGTAGAAGATCAGCTCGGCATGACTCTAGCATAAACAACCTCCCAGCCAACCTCAGACTCTGATTAGAACTTACAATCCATCCCGCTGTATCCTCTTCGCTAGCAACACGATCCCATATCATCTGAGCCACTTGGTCCGTCTGCTGGACCTCTAGCACATGTGCTATCAAAGCAGGTAGTGAAACTACAGAGAACAAAGTAGCACCTGTAGCGGTCTCCCTGAGGCAATGATCAAACTCCCCAATCTCTCCAAGCATGTCCCACTCGCGTATAGCCATAGAATCTAATGACCCGTGAGATCTCCTACTGAGCGCGTCTGCCACAACATTGGCCATCCCTAGATGATACTGCAAATCAAAGTCATAATCTTCTAACAACTCCATCCATCGTAGCTGGCGCAAGTTCAGGTCCTTCTGCCAAAACAAATATTTTAAACTCTTGTGGTCAAAGAATACCTCGAAATGCTCACCATAAAGATAGTGACGCCATGTCTTCAAGGCAAAGACCATGACTGCCAACTCCAAGTCATGTGTAGGATAGTTCTTCTCCTGCATCTTCAACTGTCGAGAACCAAAGGCTACAACCTTACCTCCCTGCATCAAAACACATCCAAGACCGTCATATGATGCATCACAGTATACAGTATACCCCAAGCCTCGCTCTGGCATAATCAACACTAGCATGCTAGTCAACCTCGTCTTCAGCTCCTGAAATGCTGACTCATAGGACTCACTCCAAGCAAACACAACTCCCTTCCGCGTCAGATGCGTCATCGGTGCGGCAAGTCTCGCAAAGTCCTTCACAAACCACCGATAGTAGCCAGCTAAACCCAAAAAACTACGTATCTTAGAGACACTCTTCGGTCGCTCCCAACCGATCACAGTATCAGTCTTTGATGAATCCATTGCTACTTGTCTGTCGACACTACGTGTCCCAAAAACCTCACCTCAGACATCCAGAACTCACACTTCTCGAACTTCGTATACAAGCGATGTTCTCTCAGAAGTTGTAGAATGATCCGCAAGTTATCCTTGTGTGCCTCTCTAGTGGGTGAATATATCAGTATATCATCCACGAACAACGCTACAAAACCGTCCATGTAAGGATGGAAAATCCGGTTCATCAAACCCATGAACGTAGCAGGTCCGTTCCTTAGACCGAACGGCATAACTAGAAACTCTTAGTAACCATAGCGAGTCCAGAAAGCAGTCTTCGCTATGTCCTCGTCCCTGATCCTCAACTGATGATATCCTGATCTCAAGTCAATCATTGAGAAGCAGCTCGAACCCCTCAAATGATCAAACAAGTTGTCTATCCTCGACATCGGATACTTGTTCTTCACTGTCACTTGATTTAGCTTTCGATAATCGATACACAAACGCAGAGATCCATCCTTCTTCTTCACAAAAAGAGCAGGATCTCCCCACGGCGAAGTACACGGGCGTATAAACCCCCTGTTAAGTAACTCCTGTAGCTGTACCTTGAGTTCACGCAACTCAGCGGGTGCAAAATGATAGGACGACATAGATATGGAAGTAGCTCCAGGGACTATATTAATAGAGAACTCTACCTCACGGCTCGGTGGCAACTCAAATAGATCATCAAGAAAAACATCAGGATAGTCGCACACCACCGGAGATAACTCTCCTCGAACTCCAACCTCCTCATCCAACATGAGAGCTGAAAAAAGGAAACCCAGGTTGCCCTTGTTCCGCACAGCACTGGGCAAAGACATCAAACCCTCATCCCGATCTCCCACAAAATAGAAATAATCTCCCACCGGTGTACAAATTGCTACTCTCTGTCGATCGCAATTGATAAAGGCACGATAGGTGGTCATCCAATCCATCCCCAAGATGACATCAAACGCTATCATGTCAAAAATGATAAAGTTAAACTCTAAATAATGATCGGCAACCTCCAAAACACAGGATCTACAGACAAGACTCAATGTCACACTCCCACTGACTGGGTCTACACTCAAGGTACTACCCAACTAGTCCATTTGCAATCCTAATGCAGATACGAAAGCAGAAGATATAAACGAGTGTGATGCTCCAGTGCCGATAAGAACACTGGCCCATGATTTGAAGACTAGAAGAGTACCTCTGATCATGGAGGTGATAGTAGCAGCATCGGGTCCAACTGGTGCTCTAGATGAACTAGGATCTGAATGAACATATGCCCTAGCCAGTCCACTGTGGCCCTGAACTGTAGACTGTCGACCTGACTGTACTGAAGCTCCTCCCACTACAAAACGGGATGTCTGAGCTCTAAGCAATGAATACATCTGTCTCCCCTGGTCTGATGGAACAGCTGGTGCTCCCGCTGTGCTCTGAATGCTCCCTCCTCGAGGATAGTTCCTCCGAATGTGCCCAAACTACCCACACTCAAAACAGACTGGTGGCCCTCTCCCGGGTGCCTGCGATTGTGACTGAGTCTAAACAGGTGCTGCACTCTGACACTCTGCCGCACGATGCCCCGGCTGCTGGCATCTATGACAAACAAGCTCCCTCTGATCTTACCTTCCCGTTGAGACTACGGGATGTGTAGATGCAGAAGATTATGGCAGATAAGACCCCACCAAATAAGAACACGGACCAGATGTCAGATGACGCTTGTCCCTGCATCCCTGGGACTGTGCACGTCCTCCGTCCTATTGACTCCTACTGTTCCTGTCTCTATGTGTCTCATTCAGAGTGTCTTCCAGCTTCATGGCGGTCTCTACTAGCTCTGTAAAAACCTGTAGCCTTACTGCTGCCACTCTGTCTCGGATAGTAGGCCTCAAACCCCTCTCGAACCGCTTCACACGGAACTCATCAGTAGGCACGATCTCCTGTGCAAATCTAGATAGGATAGTAAACTCAGCCTCATACTCCACAACAGTCATCGTCCCCTATGTCAGAAAGAGGAAATCCTCTCTATAGCGATCCCTCAAAGTCGTAGGAAAGTATTTCTCTAGAAATACCTTCGTGAATGCCTCCCAGGTGCCCCCAACTGTAGTCCTGGTGAACTTCCACCACATATGAGCACTCCCTCTTAGCTGGAAGGCAGCAAATGAAACCCGCAGATCATCCTCCTCTACCTATAGAGTATCAAGGATCCTGGTAACCAGCTCCTGCCACTCAGTGGCCACCGTAGGGTTGGGATCCCTAGAAAAGGTAGGAGGGTCCAGACGGCAAAACTCATGCATCGCGACCGTTGCCCTCAGCTGATGTATGGTCTCTCTCCCCCTAGAGGCCTCAGCTAGTTGCTGGATGGAGCTGACCATCTCACGCAATATATCTTCGTCAGCAAGTCCTTGGGGTGCATTAGCATCCCCAATATCTGGGACTGGAATGTCCCTTCAGCCAGAACCACGGCCACGACCTCGACCTTGGGCTCGGCCTCCCCGCGTGGACATAACTCTATACGAAAGCAACATAACAGGATATGAATCCATACAACATGTTATTGGTAACGTAAAAGATAGATAAGCATGCTAACACATAGCAACTTAATATCATGTCATCACATCTCACATATTAAGGAGAACCAACAAGAAAGACTCGTCACTCTGAACAACCTACTCAGATTCCTTGCTAGAAATCACGTCTGCAAAATGTCTCTCTAACATGGCTTCCAAGTATGTTAATTGAAATGCCCGAGGGCGAGACTAATCAATCCTAAGGTCCAACCTCCATCCCCACGTATACACCACAAGCTATCATGCTATGTTAGGAAAACACTATAACACATGCAATCAAGCACACATACATCCTCACAAGGTGATGTACCCTCTTTCTCACGGCTCATAGGTATTCGAACCCAGAGCTCTAATACCAAGTTATCACGCCCCAACATCAGGGTCACGCGAAATCCCACCTAAAGACAGTTTGAGAAAAAGAGATTTGCAGTTGGAAAGCCCTCAACTGAAAAATAGACATCATTTGGATAAAAATCCCCACAGTTGAACTCTTATAAACTGAAAACATTCATCTCATACATGAATAAGCATATCACCCAAAGGCGTACAAAACCAGCCATCACTGGCATTACATATAGAAGTACATGTACAAAAATAGGGAAAACTACAGCAAGTCTTCTATCACCTCTACAACTAGGTCAACTCCTCATGCTCACCTGAAAAGGTTTTACAGCAAAATCCCACACCGTGAGCTGAAGCCCAATAGAACATAGACAATAAAACTAAAAAGCAGTCTATGCAATTACATACATGGTCTCAACCACAGGAGCCAAAAAGGTTTTTCATCCAAAACCACAAGTTTGCATCAAACTACCACGAGTCTCAAAATAGTTTTATCTCATAAAACCCCACGTTTTCCATCCTTCAAACTATGCATATCATCCTAACAGATATCATGCCACATTTAAGGGGAAGCTGTAAATAAATAGTATGCTCCACTCAGGTCATACGTCGAGGAGAAAAGATGTAAATAAAATTCTATGTACCGACTCTTCCATACAGACAAAGGTAACAAATATTGACTCCTGCCCATTACCCTAGTCCTGAACCACTTAAGGCCTGCTATGTAATAACAAGTTCTATACGGAGTTACAACAACAACGCCATTCACGAAGGCAACCGACTTCTTTACGAATTTCCATGACCGATGGGAAAGCACCCAAACCACGCACTTGCTTCTTTACGGATTGCCACGACCAATGGACGAAACATAACCAAACCACGTTTACGGGGATTAACCCGAGGGACCGTAACGAACCCACTCTACGCACGTTTTTGGACTTCCACCAAGGAGCAATAGAAGCCCAACCGAAAATCACACACTGTCACGGTACATCTATGGAAACATTTAAAAATCCACCGTAGCTCAATTACAAAACCCACAAAACAGTTTACACAACACATGTATAAAAGAGATCCAATCCATCAAAATGGAGATCTAAAACTATTTCTAACAAAACGTTTAAAAGGTGAGACTCAACCCCGCAGGTTAGCTCCAAACCTCCAAAAAGGCGTTTTTCACCAATTTAACAAAACACCTCGTTTTCAAACCTCCTTTTCAAAACTACGGATACCACATACCCGAAACATGTATACAACCAAGAAAAGGCGTAAAAATCCACTTTTACCTAAAACCAAGTTTACACGTGAAAATCACATTGATGTATTTTTTACCTGGTAAAAACACGTATAATCACATATATCACCCTTATATAGTAGTACGGTCTAGAATCCTACCTCAGAGAGTCAAGAACTCGATGTCTCAAAACTGAACGGTGTCAGAACGAGAATCTGACCGGATGGATGCGAAGCCCTCGGCCCCAATAGCAAGGATCCACGAAGGATCGAATACAAAACCAAGCCCCGGGCCCTCAAAGCTGGAGAGAAGGCAGAGAAAATGGGTTTCTTAGCCTGGAAGAAAGAGAATATCAAAATATCTCAGCCCCTGGGATATTTATAAGCACGAAAAATTCGTTTTGTACAGTTGACCGAACCCCCCAGTTCAGTCGACCGAACTAAAAAATATGGCTTCAGTCGACCGAACCAACCCCTCCAGTCGACCGAACTCAAGACCAGAAGCGTACTGGAATTTGTTGTGGTTTCTCAGCCCAAAAACCAACCCAACCAACCTAAGCAAGGTCCGGGAAAGCGTATAATACATTTATACATGCTGTTCTACAATTGTGAAGCATAAACCATGCATCGATACTATTCATATACTGAAGGAAACATATCAAATTTATAAATAGCCTAAAAGATAAGGGTCAGGGTCTCACTGGTACTCTGTGAATAGCATGCTTCGATGGGAGGACGTCTACTATCCATTGTTTATCTAGACAAGCCAATTTCCATTAATTTTACTATCTAGGTAACTGACCATGCCAAGTAAAATTAAATAGCTGACATAACATTGGTCCAGTATATAATAGAAGTGACTCAAATGGAGAAGATACTATTATATACAACTAAGTGTTAACCATCATCTAATCCCAAATCAATCGCTTCGCAATGAACTCTTCAGATGGAGAATTAATCCATACTAACTATTATCTAAAATTATCCCTAAAAGAGGTTTATACTGACGATATATACCGCAATTAATCTATCCGATACGAAAGAAGGCCTTACTGCTAACACACAGGATTTAATTACATCACCTACAAACTGGTGATGAAGTCTACGGAATTTATCTCTGAATAAATTTTCTCTCACTTAGATTTTTAAAATATTTTTTAGGATTATAAAAATCTGTTTAATTAAAATAAATTTATTAATTTCGAAAATCACACGATTTAGAAGAATAAAATATCTTTTCGTGTACACGATTCTAATGATTATAGTTTGTCAAACCATCTTTTCGTGTTTTAATGCGTAACAAATAAAATTTAATAAATACATAATTTTTTCTTCAATTTTTCAGCTAAAGTAGAGATTAAAGGCATTTAATTATTTTATTTTTCGTGTCACATTTTTCAAAAATAATAATTTATTTAGACTAAACATTTTTCTATTTCATTAATTTAAAATTCAGAATTAATTTTTACGCTTTTTCAAGATATCCGATTTTATAAAAAAAAATCATCTTAAACGTGATATTTTGTAAAAAAAAAAATATCTAAAGTTTTTTTATTTAATTAAAAAAAATATAATTTTATTTTTCAATACAAAATATTTTAATTAATACCGAATTTTCTGAATTAATTAAATTAACAGGAATATAAAACAGATATACATTATCCACGCAATTGATATGAATATTTATGCAATATATATATATATATCCCGATTTTATAATCAAATAGAAACTTTGATGAGTTTCAAATTCCTATTAAAGATAAGCAGTAATAATTCCTATTCGAACTAGTTTTCTGTATCCCGATTACATCAGGTTTTTTTGATACACTATGATATACAAATATATCACTTGAGGATCAAAACATATCAGAATGTCACGATCAAAACAGCCCCAAACCTGCTCCATCATCGCCAGCCACCAGCCACCGCCAGTGCCGCCCTTAGCCGTCGGCTTCAGGTAGCTTTTTCCACTGTCTCGTTGCTCCATTTTCGATGCTTTTTATGTAACGACCCGAATTTTTAAGCCTCTAGATTAAGAACATTAAATCGCTAGAAACTAGATTTTTATATTAGTGCTAGATCAAGATTAAGAGTCTCAAAGGATTTAACCTAGAATCGGATCTTAGAACCCAAAACCCTAGAACCCCATAAGAGAAAGGAAAATTACAATTTGGTCCAAGAACAATAACAAAATATTTCAAATCGAAGACGTACGCAAATAACAAGGCTCTAAGTCCAAAGAATAGGAAAGGTGAGTGCCAACTCAACAATTAAGAAGAAAATATATACAAAAGCTTAATATTTCATAATTTTCAATAATTGCATCTTTAACCCCAAACGTTTAGATAATTACACTTTTAACCCAAGACACCCCACAATTGGTAAATACATGCTAAGCTACACACCTATTACGAAAAAGACCATAAAATTGGTAATTACACACCTAATTACACACCATAAACACAATTGGTAATTACACACCTAATTACACGCAAGTTCCTCAATTCTCTCTATCTACACAAAAGTCTCTGCGGTAACCCTCATCCAATTCCTACAACAGACACTAACTCATAAATAAATATATAAAAGTACCCGATTTTAGATTACGGGAATTAGCAACGAAAACCCACAAAGACTAGAACCCTTAAAAAAATTGGGTTAGGATGGGAACAGAATCCTAACATTCAAAGTAAAATCTTACGGAATATATAATTCTCTAATACTGAATTCTAGAAATCGAAAATCATAAACAATCATAAAATTATAAGTTAGTCCAAGAAGATAGAGAAATTACGAAAAAGACAAACTGAACCCAAGTGTAATTTTATACAATCTTTTAATCAAACCAAAACGAAACCCTAAGACACAAAATTTAAACCCCGAACCCTTAAGGACAATTGATATGAAAAATTTAAAATCCTACAACCACATAAAATCATAGAATCACAATCCTACAACTTGACCCTAGAAAATCATGGATCATGAAAAAAATATTAGAAATAGGGTCCAAATAAAATTACAAAGCCCAACTCTTTTAATTTTGCCCAAACAGTAGTATTAGCGACGGTTAGCCAACGAGATCTTAGGTCGCTAGAAGGATGAAAATCCTAACTCAATCCGAAACCCTATTTTGATCTGAAAACACTAAAATGACCAAATACTCAAGAGGAAAACCCCTAATACTTAGAGAAGACTCCTAACATCTTAAATTAAGTAAATAACATGAAATATAAGGTTGAAAATCAAAAATTCTCATAATTAGGGTAAAATGACCATTTTACCCCTAGTATAGTAAAAAGTCTTAAAAACCCAAGTTTTGACACATGGACACCCTAAATCAGATATTTAGATAAAATGAAATAAAAAAAGATAAAATAACAATAAAAATAACAAAAATGCCCTTGCATGGCTGGCCACATTGGGATTAGTTCACAAAAAGTCACTTTTTGCGTTTTTAAGCTTAAAATGAGAAAAAAATTGTACAAATTAAGCATTATTATGATCCAAGACTTTTTATACAAGTAATATACATAATAACATAATAATATAGGCCAAGAAAAGCAAGCAAATCATTATTTAAAGTTCCTACACAATAAATAAGTCAAAAAGCTAATTCTTGTCAAACTAGCTTAATTTGACTTAAAAGCTTACACTTATAAAATTAATTACTATAAAAATTATGATAATTTATGGAATAACTAAATTAATCATAAACTTATTCAAATAATAGGTTTTAGTACGAAAAGACACCAAAAAGATACACCAAATAAAATTTTTAGGCATTTTCTTGCACAATTTGGCACCAAAACCTAGATTAAACCCCAAATTAATGCAAAATAAGCTTTT
>JAUMHN010104851.1:0-24780 GCA_032360265.1 Heliamphora ciliata
CTAGCATGTTTTGTTTATATTGCATGCTTGTCTAGTTTCTGCTGAGCCTTGGCTCACAGTGTGGGATAAAATATTTTCAGGTACCGATCGCGTAGGGTGATCTGGGTTGCTGACGAAGCAGAAGATCTGTAGTCTTCCTTTTTGTCTTTTATTACATGTATGCTTATTACATGTTTTTCGGCGTTGGGGCCGTGTAGTGTAAGCTTTTGGCGTTAGAGCCTTATGTATTATACTTGTTTGGCATTTATATACAATGCATGTATGCTTTAATTTGAGAGTGTATTCTCGGGTTGGGTTGTTGTTGCGTTGTTTATGGATGTTTCACGTGACCCGGAGTTTGGGGCGCAACAGGTCAACACCGCTCAAGCACTCAAACGCTCAACCACCGCTCGAGCAATTCCCAACTGACATAACACACTGCCACAACTCTGCTCGAGCACGTAACCACCACTTAAGTGGTCCCCTGCTGACATACATCTCTGCCACCACCTCGCTCGAGTGGACGACCACCACTCGAGCAGTCAACGCTCGGTGAAAACCAAACGAAGAAATTAAATTGGGTCTCACACACACCCAAAGGCCAACTCCAAACCTCTTACAGAACGGTTTTCACAAAAACTCCATCTGCTCCCAAAGCCCCCTTTTTAGGAAAAGTGCTATGGGTCCAAACACGCCCCGCACCCAACTATGCACAGAGACTACTCACACATAAGCACACCAACGCCACACAAAAACAACCCACATCATCCCCGAGGACGAGAACAACAACAAACACCCGAGGCCACGATAGGACCCCTGAAGCCACAACACAACCAACAGAACCCCAAAAGGAATCCAAGGATTCAACCACTAAACAACAAAGCACAAACAAACTCCCATGGCCCTGACACGACCAACACGGACTCACACACGCCTAACACGGCAACGTGAACCCACACACACCCAACACGGCCAACATGGACCCACACAAACCCACGACGCCTACACACGTCCAACAGAAGCTCACACAAACCCATGACGCCCCAAGAAAGAAGAATCTTGGTAGAAAGGGCCCACAAGGATGAAAAACAACCTTTTTCCAACATTCGGCCAAAAATGGGTGAAAAACGGTTTAGAAATCTTGACATACCTTCACTATTCTGATAATATATTTTTCTATAAAAATAATTTTAAGGTGAGTGAGGTGCCATTGGAAAGAAGACTTTCGGGGCTTCGATTTGAGTACAATAATGACCCAATTTCGAGTCCGAACGTTGAAGATATTGTCTAAAAAAAATGGTCCTGCGCAACCAGTCCCCTCGAGCAGACATCGGGCGCTCGAGCGAGCTACCACCCGAGAAAAACCCAAATTTTCTGTTCTTGGTGTTCTAATCTTCTAAACTCTCCAATACCCACAATGATGCTTCAAAACACTCATAAACCTATCGATTCGTATATAATAAACTCCCATGGACATACACGAACTCAAACCACCAAAGGCCACCGAACGAAAAGCTTCAAAACCCGGTTCACTCAACCGAAAACACACAAAAAGCCTTTTTAAACCAAAATTCGATTTTCTTGAAACAAAATCAGATCTACAGCAATTTAACCGTTAAAAACACACACGATTACACGTAGCACCCTTATAAGACATGAGAGTCTAGGATCCTACCTCGGTGAGTTAAAAACTCGACGCCTCGAACCACATGTAAAATCGAGCCTCGTCAGAATAGAATTTCGTTTGGATGAACGCTAGCCTACCGTGCCACAAGTAAGGATCCGCTGTTGGATCGTTGAAAACTGAGCCCCGGGCCCCCAAGAACTTAGAGAGAAGGCAGAGAGAAAAAAAAACTTACTGGAGATGTTTTGAAAATATCTTTTGAAAATATCTAACTCCAGATATTTATAGGCATCCAAAATATCTTTTTTTAAAATTTTTCAAAATTCGCACCGTAACATCCCATGACTCCGGGAACCTACCCCGCATGCACATCTAACCCCGATCATGCATCAAAAGCATATAAACATGTAGAAACGAAAACAAAAAACACGCGTCGAAAAATGCAAAAAAAAAACAGGGTCAAGGTCTCACAACTCTACCCCCCTTAAAGGAATTTCGTCCCTAAAATTCAGCACAAGGTCAAAAGGAAACAAATCGTTGATCACAATCGACACAGGTACACGAGATGATCTGCCAAACCATTCCTAGGATATAGTCAAACAAGGTCAGGCATTCCAAACAACGACCAACTATCTCAAAGACATGGGATTTACTACTCACCCTAACCTCACATCCTCACCAACTGCTGCCTCAACACAGCACACCACCTATGGAGTCCACCACCAACTCCAAACCCATGGTCATGGCCTCGAACACGGCCTCACCCTCTCCGCGCAAACATCAGGTCCATGAAAGAACATAAGACGCAACATATAAACACGAACCACATAAACATGCTAACACATAAGCACATAGGCTCATGCTAAACAAACCCCACATACCGAGGAGAACCGACAAGAATGACGCGTCAGTTTGGACAACCTACTCAGATTCCCGGCTAGAAATCACGTCAGGTAAACGCGTTTTTAACTTGGCTCCCAAGTTTGTTAACCCAAACGCCTAATGGCAAGACTAATCAATCCCAGAGTTTAACCCACATGCTCATATATACACAACATTCACATATTCAACACGCTATCATGCTCGATTTATCAGAACATCTAAACCCATGCAGCCAAGCACACACAATTAACCTCACACGGTGATGCACCCTTTTCCCACGGCTCTAGGTATTCGAACCCAGAGCTTTGATACCAAGCTATCACGCCCCAAACTCTAGGTCACGTGAAACACCCACAAACAACCAAATATAACACCCAACCCAAGAATACACTCTCAAATTAAATCATATATGCATTGTATATAATCACCAAATGGCTAACATTACACGTTCCCAACGCCGAAAAACATGTTATCACATACATGTAACAGAAAGAACAAAAAGGAAGACTACAGCTCTTCCACCTCTCTAGCACCCCAGATCAACCTACGTGATTGGTACCTGAAGAAAATCAAATTTCACACCATGACCCAAAACTCAGTAGAAACAAGACAAGTATGCAATATAAGCCAAACATGCTAGGAAAATGAGGTGCAGTTTTAGACTCTCTTTCAAGCCTTAAAATAGTTTGGAAATAGTTTTAGATCACGACTCATAAGAGCCAGAAAAATAGTTTGATAACAGGACTCGCACGAGTCCCAAAGATAACAGATATATATGTACATACAGCACATGGATATATATCTAAGTCGGCTCTACCAAGCCCCAACAAGCTACTCATGCAACACATGCACTACGCCCAACACACTATGAGCAACACACCAAACACATAACATATATACATCACACGCACTATCTTTAAGATCACGTTCCAACCTTGAAACTATGCATATCATCTTAACAGATATCATGCCATAGTTAAGGAAAAACAGTAAAAACACATACAAATGTAACAACTATAGACACTTGCCCATTACCCTAGACCCGAGTCACGCAGACTGGCTTGGTAATGACAAGTTCTATATAGAGTTACAACGACAACGCCATTAACGGAGGCAACCGACTTAATTTACGGGATAGACCCGAGGGTCCAAAGCACCCACACAACACAAGGATCTTCTCGGGCTTTCACCGAAGAACCACTGCCCCATCTAACACATGTCTTCTTGGGCTTTCACCGAAGGGCCACCGCCCCATCTATCGCATGTCTTCTCGAGCTTTCATCTAAGGACCACCGCCCCATCTATCGCATGTCTTCTCGGGCTTTCAACGAAGGACCACCGCCCCATCTATCGCATGTCTTCTCGGTCTTTCACCGAAGACCACCACCCCATCTATCATATGTCTTTTTGGACTTTCATCGAAGGACCACTGCCCCATCAATCGCATGTCTTCTCGGGCTTTCATCGAAGGACCACTGCCCCATCTATCGCATGTCTTCTCGGGCTTTCACCGAAGGACCACCGCCCCATATATCGCATGTCTTCTCGGGCTTTCATCGAAGGACCACCGCCCAATCTATCGCATGTCACCCATGCAACGCACGCAACCTGTGCAACACACACACAACGCACGCGACCCGTGCAACACACACCACGCACGCAACCTGTGCAACATGCATCACATGCATCCGCTCTTCAGAGCCCACATATACATGCCTATAAAACTATGAGTTTTAAAGCATAAAACCATGTTAGACATATCGACAACAAGCCATGTATAACTTCACAATTTGTACATAAATAAACTAGAGTTATAGATGCACAAAGTCGGTTATAAACGCACACATCCAAATATAACCCTACATCATGACACCACCCATCACATAATTCGTCACATAACCCATCACGGCATCACGTGCCACACACATACGTCATCCGTTCACCCGAACGACCCGTCCACACACCGGGACAACCAACGATACAGAAAACCACAACCTAACCAGAAGGTCAACACTGCTCTAGCGCTCGAGCTCTCAACCACCGCTCGAGCGGTTCCCAACCGACATAACACACTGCCATAACCCCGCTCGAGCGCACAACCACCACTCGAGCGGTCCCCTACCGATATACATCTCTGCCACCACCTCGCTCGAGCGGACGACCACCGCTCGAGTGGTCAACGCTGGGTGAAAAACCAAACAAAGAAACGAAATCGGGTCTCACACCCACCCAAAGGCCAACTCCAAACCTCTTACAGAATGATTTTCACAAAAACCCATCTTTTCCAAAACCCCCTTTTAAGGAAAAGAGCTATGGGCCCAAACACGCCCCGCACCCAACTATACACAGACACCACTCACACATAAGCACACCAACGCCACACAAGAACAACCCACGTCATCCCCAAGGACGACAACAACAACAAACACCCGAGGCCACGACACGACCCCCGAAGCTCCAACATAACCAACAGAACCCCAAAAGGAATCCAAGGATTCAACCACTAAACGACAAAACACAAACAAACTCCTAAGGCCCTGACACGACCAACACGGACACACACACGCCTAACACGGCAACGTGAACCCACACACACCCAACACACCCAACACGGACCCACACAAATCCACGACGCCCACACACGTCCAACACAAGCTCACACAAACCCACGACACCCCAAGAAACAAGAAACTTGGTAGAAAGGGCCCACAAGGATGAAAAACAACCTTTTTCCAACATTCGGCCAAAAACGGGTGAAAAACGGTTTAGAAATCTTGACATACCTTCACTATTTTGATCATAACTTTTTCTATAAAAATAAATTTAAGGTGAGTGAGGAGCCATTGGAAAGAAGACTTTCGGAGCTTCGATTTGAGTACAAGAACAACATAATTCTGAGTCCGGACAAGGAAGATATCATCAAAACAAAATGGTTCTACCCAGCTAGTCCGCTCGAGCAGACATTGGGCGCTCGAGCGAGCTACCACCCAAGAAAAATCCAGATATTCTTTTCTTTGGTGTTCTACGGCCCCAAACTCTCCAACACCCACAATGATGCTTCAAAACACTCATAAACCTACCGATTTGCATATAATAAACTCCCACGGACATACACGAACTCAAACCACCAAAGACCACTGAACGAAAAGCTTCAAAACCAGGTTGACTCGACCGAAAACACACAAAAAGCCTTTTTAAACCAAAACTCGATTTTTTTGAAACAAAATCAGATCTACAGCAGTCTAACCGTTAAAAACACACACAATTACATGTAGTACCCTTATAAGACATGAGAGTTTAGGATCCTACCTCGGTGAGTTAAAAACTCGACGCCTCGAATCACGTGCAAAACCAAGTCTCGTCAGAATGAAATCCTGTTCGGATGAACGCGTAGCCCACCGTGCCAAAAGCAAGAATTCGCTATTGGATAGTTGAAAATCGAGCCCCGGGCCCCTGAGAACTTATAGAGAAGGCAGAGAGAAAAAGAAAACTTACTGGAGATGTTTTGAAAATATCTTTTGAAAATATCTAACTCCAGATATTTATAGGCCTCCAAAATATCTTTTTTTGAAATTTTTCAAAATTCACACCGTAACATCCCACGGTCCCGGGAACCTATCCCGTGTGCACATCTAACCCCGATCATGCATCAAAAGCATTTAAACATGCAGAAACGAAAACGACAAACACACGTCGAAAAATGCCAAAAAAGAAAACGAGTCAGGGTCTCACACACTAGCCCCTCTTCTATAAAATAAACCACCTCTCCCCTACCTCCATAAGCACCAAAATTCTATAGAAATTTCATAAGTGTTAGATAAGTGTGAGTGTGAAGAAGAAAGGAAGGAGAAGGAAGAAAAGGAGGAGGTTTCTTTCATTAAAGTTAAGTCCCTTGCATCTCAACCTTAGAGATCATCCCTTCAAGTAAGTAACTCTCTAATCCTCCCCTCTCAAATCCCTTTCTAGTCTGTCCCAAACTCACCTCAACCCATGCTTAAACTACAAATCAAGAACAAGAACAAAAACACATGAAAAGGCGTCGTAGTTGGAACTTAGGGACTATTTTGGGAGTTTTGTCAATTGTTAAGTGGTTGGAGTTGGTATCTTTGAGCTTTTTGGCTTATATATATTCTAGAGTTTAGATAAATAAACATACACCACATGTATGCAAAGAAAATTAATCAAATTCACAACATACTAGGTGGTTAGAAACCAAGTTTGGCCTAAATTTCTTTAAGTTTTAACTTTCTGCCCAAAACTTTGAAGAATCAAAACTAATTCCAGAAAACTCATCTAAGTAAGTTGTTTATAGCCAGACCTAGGTTTTGATGTTAGCTTTCATACAAAATTGGTTTGAACTGATTTTATTAGGTAGAACTCGAGATATTGCATTTTTGCTAAAGTGTGACAGATTTAGACTAGTTTGTATTGTAGACCTAAAAATCATCATTTAGAATGCTATCCAAGCTTAGGTCGAAACATTGAAGTTGTAGGGGACATGTAGATCTAGCTACCCACCAAATATTAGCCTCAAATATTAAGTCTTGATAGGTCAATACCCCCCTGCAATATGCTGGTGTGGTTCAGCAAATTAAATAACATTCTATCACACATTTTAAAATGACCAGAAACCCCTATTTTTAGTGGTCTAATCCAAAAGTGGTTTTCTTAAAAAATGTTAGTAACATGTTAATCTAACTACTGTCCAAAAATCAGAAATTTGGTCTCTTGATTGGTGTCCCAAATGAATTTCAAACCCTTTGTTGGTGACAGATTTCTGTTGAGTGTTTCTGGCAGACTGAACCTGTTTTATAAAATGGCCAATAACTCTAATGTTTTCCAAACAACCAACCTATGCACATTTCATAAGAAATGTAAGAGACATGGTAAACTAAAACATATCCAAAATTAGGCCTATTTTGACTTGGGTTTATGCCCCAAACATCTTACAAACAAAAGCACAATTTTTGTCAAATCTACCTAAAAGTACTTAACCGTTTTCTTTTAAATGAAATTAATGTCCTAATTGCCTTAAGATATGACCTTAGTGTTATATATGAAAGTTATAAAAAATATTTTTATCTAAGTGGTGTCCAAAAATCAGAACTTAACTCAAAGTCTAGGTATCCCAAAACATTGTTGTTCTTTTTAAATTAACACTTGAAAGTGGCCCTTTAATTATTAAGTGTATGATTGAATAAGTCTTTGTTGTGGGACTTGAAGTATATGTTTTTAATTGTTTTAAATTAGATGATTAATGTTTTAAAGTGATCATATGATGATTAGAGTCCATGCTATAATAAAGTTTGAACCCAAGTCTTGAGAATTATAACTTATGCTTCATGTACTTGTACTTAGTGCATTATAATTGATGTTGTACCATGTAGCCCTAGATATATTGAAACGTTTTGACATGAACACTGGCATTTTGCATCCATGAGCATGTTGGAGTCTATCTTTTATGTACCATTGTGGGCCTGGAGTTTTGGAGTCTATATTTTCTGTGATTCTAAGTCCAGGACGACTATGGTTGCCAGTTGTTATTGTTTAGAATGTATTCTTTGTGAACACCCTGGGTGCGTCCCCAATGAATGAAATTGGATTTTGATGGAATCTATGTTAATGATATTGTTTGGCACCATGGGTTCGTCGCTGGCATGCTATTATTGCTAATCTGGACTTTGGAGTTGACACTGGTGTGAAGGCATCATACTTAAGGTGAGAGCGTCCAGACATAGCCCAAGTTAGCCCCCGACTCCACGCCGTTACAAATTTAGTAGTAAAACAGCTGTGGCATGTAGCCGGTCGAAGAATTTACTATTCACAATGAGTAGTAGTGATGGCTTTAGTGTACAATTTATCCATAAAGTCTGTTCCTTAGAATTTTCGGGGCTGGAGTTTATATGATCAGTTGTACAGTTAAAAGTTGGGCCATAGGTACATGCATCTCATGCATTGCATTGCACTCCTTGCATATAAATTCTGTACTTAGTTGTTCTCGAAAAATGTTATGCTTAAATCTTTATAACTGTGGGTTTTGGTGGCTTAATTGTGGGTTTCTTGGGTAGGATTTAGGGTTTATTTCTGAGCTTCGGCTGACGGCGTTTCTGCTACAGGTGAGGAGCAAGAGTTTTCGAAAGAAGAGTATCAGGCAGGTCCCGAGATATACTGAAAAATCCCGTTTACCGACTGATTTGCACAAATTAATTTTCTTAAATAAGCTAAACGATGCAAATAAGCTTAAAACAATCAAGCCCACAAGCAGCAAATAGAAATAATCACAACCACACACGAGACGATGAATTTTATGTGGAAAACCCCAAACCGGGTAAAAACCACGAGACCACACCAGGTCTAGAAAATCAAACACTATTAAATGTTGGTTACAAGAGAATCTTACAAACCGACATTGTACCCACAACCAAATGTTTGAAAGCCTACTCTTGCCGAATCCACGTACACTAACTCCTGTGCTTGACTGCCGTTGGAACCCACCACCGGACTTCAATGCTGACAGACTCCTCCACCAGACTTCAACACTTGAAACTCTTCTCAAGCGACTCCACAAACAGATCGTTGAAGGTTTGGATGCTTGATGATTAACGTGACTGTGCGGAAGCTTATTGAATCATCAAGTTGTTGTAGACTTGCTTACGAATATAATGAATAATCTTCAAAACTTGTGGCGGCTAGGTTTTCATAAACAATAAAAATAATAAGGCTCTCTGGCGGCTAGAATATCTCACAATAATGATGGAGGCTCCTAAAACCCTAGCTGCCTATTTATATATATAGAGGCTTCCAAAATCGAGGCTGCTAAATCCATAATAGGAGAGCTGCTAAATCAATAATAGCTTCCTATTTATAATGACCCTTCCAAAACTCTTGCTGCTGCTTAAAAAAAATCTTGTTGCCGAGACTGCTCGATCAGTCTATTAACCACTCGAGCGGTGAAGCCTGTAATGCATTGAATTTTTTGTTGCAGGCTTGAAATACCGAGAGGTGCTATAGACTGCTCGATGGACCGCTCGAGCAGTCTGACTCGTGAGCTATTTTTTGATGTTTTCTGCTTTTTTACGTAGTCCTGCAATATTAAAATCATAACTCTAAAAGAACAAGTGTTAAAATATTAAAGAATAAAATAAATAATACGAATAAACATTTGTCATAGAATTACCAATCATAAAATGAATATTGCCGAGGGCAAAATTCCTAACATATACGAAGAAGAAGAAGGGTACGAGAACCCGCAAGGATTTGACTCCACTCCGGGGGTGCCATAGATTTCATTTTCATAATTTTTTTTTTGTCTTTCGCTCCTAAATTCAAGATACTATAACTTTTTATGAGATGACTGTAATATTTATACCTATTTTAATGGTTTGTCAAACATTTAAATTTTATTTATGCAATTAAGTACTCTATTTACCTACAATACATCGGTAGAATAACCCTAATTAAATATTAATATATGTCTTTAAAGTTCCTAGAATCGGGGCATTACATGAATTCTTTAACTTATTTTAAAATAAATTAACTCCCGGGTTTAAAAAATAATCTAAGTATAAAATTTGAAAATTTCGGTAGAGTTTTCTATATTTTTCGGACAATCCCAACTTTCTGAACACCTGTCAAACTCAAATAATAAATATACTCAGGCTTAACCTGGATCTCGACACTCAATAACAATTCACAAAAAATCAAGGACCATTCCTCCGAGTATTAGTGCAATTACATTCATTCAACAAAATAGTACAATTCAATAATTTTATTAAGCTTTGTCATTTAAGACTCTGAGATTAAAACATTTGAGTAAAACTACATGATTATAAAATTTTCTTTTCTCAAACTCTAATTTAAAACTTGCTTCTACCATACATGTTAGCAATAGAGCCAGAATTATACAAAATTCGTATTCATTATGTCAAAACATGATACAAAATAAAACTTTGTCCCCCTTTCCTTTCAAAGTTTCTTCTATGACTTAATTTATCTTCCGTACCTGAAAAATAGTTAATCAAGCCACATGAGCTGAAACTCGTAGGATAGTGACTAAAAAATGATGTAATGCATGATATATGAGGTGTGAAGAGATGCCATTATGCAATAACAACCAACAAATTTTATAGTCAAACAAGAACTCACCCAAACTCTTCTTGTCTTAATGAAACTATTCACCCATTCTTGCTCATTTATCTTAACATAATCAATTTCTTTCTTTCAATTTCACCATTTTCAAGTATGTCATCCATATACCTTACATTGTTAGTTAAGTTCTTATATATGGTCTTTATCCCCATTACGTTATTTCCTTATCTCATTTAACTTGCTATACCAACACAGACCCAACATCCCAACATCAGTAATTTAACCATTACAACTTCTCACTTCGTGATCTAGTTCATATAAACTGTTCCTAACCAAGTTCCTTTGTTTCAATTATCACTTAATTCATTTCATTTGTTCTCACATAACCAAATGATCCTACAAATCATACTTTCCATTATCCATTTCATTTAACCATGAGATTGTGAGATTCCCATTTATTCATTTCCATTCAAATTTCATCATCTTTTATTTTCATTACATGTTCTTTCAAAATTGATTCTATTTTATTTATATCATTACTCAAATACCGAACCGACATAGGGTGAATCTTATGGAAACCCCTCCCTATTCCCCCAACAAGTTACGCGAAACTGTTGGGTAATAGATAGCTTTATAACTCACCACGACAATGCTCGTTTTACGGACCTCACCCGAGGGAACACGGCACCCAAATCAGTTTTACAGGGGCTAACCCAAGGGCACACGGCACCCATCTTGCGTAAGTTTTTGATCTTTCACCGCAGAGCTAGTCAAGCCCAACTTAATCACATCAACCACTCTTGGTTTAATATTCGATTAACCATGTCATTATTTGTTAACAACCTGGAGTCCATCTCCCTAATTTATTCTCACAATCATAAATTTCTCAAATTACCTTCATGGTACTTTTCTATTTCAATATCACAATTCCCAAATCATGTTTCACAATCATAAATTCTCAAATCATAGCCATTCATAGTTGGATTCATCTCGTTATTCCAATTCAAAAAAATTCTTGTTTCAAAATTATATCTCGTTAATTCTTCATATTAAAACTTAAACATCCATCAACATCTATCCAAATTACTCAAACAATTTTACACAATGAATAATGAATGCCTTAAGAGCCTCATTTTCTCTAATTTAACTATTCATTCAAATCAAGTGCATAATATTGAAATTTCACTAGTTCACAATTATCTCACTATAGTCATATTAAACAAACCTTAGTATTGATTCCCTCTTCTTTAAATTTCAAACCATAATCTTTCATACCATTCATAATCACAATTTGTATGTATTCATTTTATGTCTTTCAAATGACAAAGTGATCACATCTTTCCAATCTAATAAGGGTAGTCTCAAATATAGCCTAATATGTTTTTTTTGGGTAATTGATATAGCCTAATATGTTTTCTTCATTTAATTAACCTTAGTTCTTCTTTTCTTTGGTTATCCCTTTCAATTATCCAGTTCATATGATATATATACAAATTAATCCGAGTTCATTATTCATGGATTTCAAACTCTTCCATATCCAAGTTTAATGAACCAAATCATGTTTACATGGAATCAAATTAAACAAACCACAGATTTGCTAACACTTTTCATAATTCTTACAAAATTCTTCATTAGGCTATAGAGTTAAGTCATTAATCCCAAAATATCATTTCAAGTTCACTTATTTTAGTTTTCGTCATTCTTCAACTACCTTTATTGTTGCTCACCAAATTCCCATAAAGTACAGTACACTTATATCTATAAAATGTCAAATTATATGCTCAACTTGTTAATAAGGGAACCAACATATCCTAATTATTTAATTCTAGATTCTCATATCCATTTTCTCAATCACTAGATTAAACTCCGATCAAGGCTTAAGATTGGACTCTCCTCTTTCATATAGGATAACTTATGAATTATCTCAATTTAGTTAATCAACAACCTTCATGTTATGTACACCTCTTATTGGATTTAAACTTTACTACGATGCTAACTACGGTTTCTATACCAAAGTCCTCATGTTTTCAAGGCAAACCACATATTCAATCTTCAATTCACAACACTCATTGATTCATCAATTCAAGGTGACTAAGTTTAACTTTAGTCATTTTGTGTAACCTAAATCAAACATTAGTTTAAAACTTAAATCCCATGATTTTAGTTCTTAAAATAGTCCCCTAGTTTTCTAAGTTTTCCTAAATGGATTATCAACTTAAATTATATATATTCAAATTAACTAATTAGACGGTTCAATTTACACTTTATGACTCCCATTGTTTTTAAATTGTCCACCAACTCATGGCTTAAATTAAAATTTCAAATCCAGTCAAATTATAAATTTAACCTAATTTACAAGATATAAAGACATAACTAAATCCAAAATTTTCATTGGTACGCAGGTTTCTCTTAAGCTTTAATTCTAGTATATGAAAATCAACACAAATCAAAGTAAAGCACTCAAATTAGTCTAGATCCTACCTGGCGGTGCCACAATGCCTCGAATTTCGCCAACATCTCAAAGCCCTAAAGTTTCGGCCATATTTAGATTTGGCTTCTTGATGGTTTCAAGTGTAAATCTTATGTTGAGAGACTAGAATCTCCCTTGAAAGCTTCAAATCTCATGCTCAGTCTCACCAATTTCTTGTGTGAAAAAAAAATCTTCTCCAAGCCCTTAAACTATAACCACGGGGGTTGAAGAGAACAAAAGAAAAGTGATGAAGTATGTACTGGTAATGGGAGTTTTGGGGCTTCTGTGGTTTAGTGTTGAGACAGAGATACATACAGCGAGAAAGAGACATACAGTTGGTCTTCTTCCTACCTGTGCTTCTTGAATTAGTAGGAACAAAATAGAGTTAAGTCAGTAAGATGACGGCGGCGCTGGCACAATGGACAATGGCCACTTTTGCGGCGGTGGCGCGATATATAACGACGGTGTAAGGCAGGATTGAATGTTAAGTCGCAGATTGCCATCGATATTCGTCGTCGGGTTGGCATTGTCGATCTAGGGTTTGGAACCACCATTTGGGAGCTCTCGAAGGCTTGCGATTTGGACCAAAAGAGAGGAAGGATAAATCCGGTGGGGAAAGTGGGAAAATTTTGGTCTTTCCCCCTTTTTATTTACTCCCACATTCCTCCCCTTAGAATCTTGTAGATATTTCTTCACTTGCTATTCTCATGGAAGATCAAGGAAAAAGAGAGAGACAGGGAAGAAAAAGAAAGGGCCGGCAAAAAAAATGGGAATTTGGACTCCCTTGAGTGTGTTTTATAATTTGCTTATTCATTTTCTCATGAAGTTCTAGAGACTTCCCACTCACTACTCACACATCCACTTAGTTAATATAATTGATTAAGATTATACATATATCTATTCCCATCCCAATTTAATGAAAATATATTTTCTACTATTATAGATCTATCCTTAATTTGAGATCCTAGTGTCTTAACATACCCCAACCGCATGCAACATACCAAATTGTTATCCCGAGCTATTTCTGGTAATCTAATTAAGTCAAAATGAATAACCAAGAATAAAATAAAATAAAATAAAAATAAAATAAAATAAAACGTACCGGATCGCTACACCCTCATTTGGTGGATCTCCCTTGCTCTCCTCTCGATTGTACGCCATTGGGAGTTTGAGCTATGCGTTGGAAACATTCATTTCACTGTTCGGTAGATGATTTTCATTGTTGGAGCTGCTAGAGTTTTGATTTTTGTGAATTTATCATCAAAGAGGTAGGATCTATAACTATTGTTGAACATTTGTTGGATATGAGTTGTAAATTTTGTGTATATACATAGAAACATAAAAATTATATGTTTTTGGAACCCTAGGTTGAGATTTGAGGTTGATGCATGTTGAATCTTGGGTTTATGAATGATTTATGTTAAATCTATCATGCTATCCATGTTGGAGAACTTTTAATTTGTGAGTTGGAAAGCTATGGTTTTGGTTGGGTTGACCTTTGAATGAATTTGGGCCTTTTTGAGTTAGTGACCTCAAATGATTAAATTAATTTCATTTTGGGTAAATTATAGGCTATATTAACCTATTTGTGTATAAATTTCATGAGTTTGAGAAAATGTGAAAATCATGAAATAGTGGGTTGGGGTTTTGAACAAATCTTATGAATTTTGGTGATATGTGAAACAATGACAAGATTAGCTTGGGATTTTTGAGTTAATTAAACATGAATGTTAAACGTATGAGAAATAAAGAGTGCGTTTAATGGCTTGACCCTAAGTGCGTTGGGTGTTTACGAGAGGAACTATGTTTGGATTAGACTCGTGGTTGGAATTTTGAAAATGATGAGATGTATGAACCGATTTGGGATCCACGGATCATAATTATAGGATAGTCTAGCTCCTCGGTGCAAGACCAAAAAACTACATAGATTAGGTGACCTACCCATCGGCTAAAAACCGAGAAGAAAGTGTTAGTCGTGGCGAGTTATAGAATGCACCATTGCTTAATGGGCCTCACGTGGCCCGATCGGTAATAGCGCAGCGTGGATCTATAAGCTCATTCGGAGCCAATTCTTTGAACTTAGACGGTTATAGAACGCATCACTACTTAGTGGATCTCATGTGGTTTGGTCGATAGTAGCCATATATGGGTCTATAAACTCGTCCAGCGTTGGTTTTTAAAACTTAAACCATGAGTTGGTTTGGATTTAAAAAACGTCGGAGGATGCGTGTGTGTGGGTGCGTGCGTGTGGTAAAAGAGGATACTAAAACTATGGTGTCGTATATGAAAATGAAGTTAGTCCCGTATATAAAAGCTCGGTTATGTGAATGGAAATCGGTTTGAAAACGAAATTGGTTTTGAATAAAACATTATCGTGCATTTCGCATAACCATCCTCACATGTCATGCATTTGCTCATTTTTAGTCTATTTCTTACGAATCTCGACTTATGTTGTTTAGAACATATTTTAGGTGGCAACTGAAAGTAAGTCGTCGAGGAGTGAGGTGGATTATAGTCAGAACCATGTTGGTTTGCTTTTATTAAAATTACATATTCTTCAGTAGAATCCTTTGGGTATTTGTAAATGTAATTCAATAACACATTAGAAGGATGTTTTTGGGAACGATGGAGATCAGTTGTAAGGCCCTAAGGTCATAGACTCATGAATTGTATGTCTATGAGAACGTTGGGTTGTTATTCGGGTTTGATTCGGAGTTTTCGTTTGGAATTTTTTGAACTAAGATGTTGGATCTTGAGGTTTTTTGAAATGCATGAGGTTGTTTCAATGTCAAATGTATATTTTAATTTCAGATTTTACCTATTGAAAACCATGTTCAAAGGATGGGAAAAAGTGGTGAATTTCTAACACTTAGAAAATTTTTAGCTTTTTGGCTTTGGTGACTCTCGAGTACCCCATTGCTCGAGCGGTGTTGGGTCCGCTCGAGCGGACCTCGCTGGGTGAACTTCTTCGAAAATTGATTTTTTTTAAAAAAGATCTTGTTTGGATTCTTTGGGGGATCTTTTTTTAGCTTAAAAGGGCTTATTTGGAGGATTGTTTTATAAGAAAAAAAAACTCTCTTTTACATCCATCTTTCGAGGAAATTGAATGTTTTAGTTCTAGTTTAAATAAAGCCTTGTTACCTCCAATTGTCTTTTACTCGGTTTTGGTTTCAATTCTTTAAATCATTTTCCTTCCTTTTTATATCGTTGGGTTTTATGACTACGAGTTTGGGGCGTAACACTCTCTCTCCCTCTAGTAGCCAGATCCGCCACCGTCATCGCCCCTTGCTGCCGCCCCTCGTTCTGTTCTTCGACAGGTCAGATTCGATGGGTTAGTTTTGTAATGCCCTGACTTTTGGGCACGTTAGGACATACATAGGTGTTAAAGGCAAAACTGCCAAGATATTTGTTTTTGCAAATGATTATCTGAAAAAAAATAACTAGACGGGCAAACGCCAAAACGAGCTGCAGATAAAACTTTTAATGACGAACGATCAAAATAAAACCCGTGCATCCGAAATTAATTTAGAAAAATACCTTCTTACTGGTCGAATCTTCAACTACAATTTGAATCCGAGTTGAAGTTCCCATCAGATCTTTTACTGTATTCCCTTGTGAGATTCTTGAACATAGAGTGGGCTACAATCTATTAAGAATGCGTACCGGTAGAACCTAGATAACTTTAGTCTTAGAAGACAAGTTATAAAACTGGTTCAGCCTACCCGCATATTTATAGGGCTACAGCAGGGACTTGAAGAGTAATTATTAGTAAGATTTTCAATGGAACACATACATGATCAGCAGTTTCTGCAATTAAGCAAACCTCATAGCGGCATCTACAATTATGGAAAACTAGCAGCGGTTTCAATAATTTTCATAAAATACTAAATTACAGTTCGCACCACTAAAGAACTATAATTGCACTCTGACTCACAATCTCAAGACCATCTAGCATTGAACTTTTGTTATTAAATGCTTTCCATTTCTTCCCACGTTAAGATTTTTGATACCCGCTAATTAAATTTAATTACTGACAATATAATTTAATCGGCATCTTGGTATTCTTTAAACCCTTCCACTTAACTTATTTGACCGCCGGATAATCAAATCCACATGCAGGGTATGGCCCAGTCAAAACTTATAAACTTTCTTAAGGGGGTATCGTCAATCCCGATCTTTCAGGACGTAGATTTTCTCAATAATTAATATTTGCCATATAAATAATACCGTTATCCAACTCACCGAAAATATAGACCCGTATAAGATCGCACTTTCTAATAAATCAAAATAACAAATATTAAATATATGAAAATTAATAATTATTTCAACATTAAGAGGATAAGTAATATTCATAACAACTTTAGGGTGTGAATTAATTTATATAGTTAGTATAAAATTAATTATCCCAAATATCCTATTCAATATACACAAAGTATACTAGCACAGAGAGTCGAAATAATAGACGACACTATTATCTGTTTCCTGTAACCAAGACACGTTTACTAAAACTCTGTGCTACAATCGTATCAATGGTATGTCCATTTCCATCTAAATTATGAACATAAAACTTATATTCTGCAAGAACCTAAAATCTGATCTTTTGTGTGTAAGCCATACTCTACACACCAGATTAAATATTATATAGAATATTAGACATCCATGCATAATAAAGAAATGATATACATACAGTGCTCATAAAGATTTTTATAAATAGAAAAATTAATTTTATTAAAATAAAATTAAATACTAAAAACATGGTTTTTAGTATACCAACCCTAACAATCTCCCACTTATACTCAAAACTATTCTACCATACATTTGACTCACATGTCCTCTACATGACTATCAAAAGTCTTAATCGGTAAGCTCTTTGTAGAGGATCTACAAGGTTGTCTCCTGATGTAAGCTCTATGTCTCACTAGAAATCTGAGTCTGTGTACTCCAATGGTACTAGACTGTCTGCTTGGTAAACCAACATATAATCCTTAGTCCTTTTCAGCTACTTGATTATATTCTTTACCACAGTTAAATGCTTCTTCCATGGGTTAGACCGATATTTGCTAACCATGCCAACGGTAAAGCAGATGTCGGGTCTAGTGCAGAGCATAGCATGTATGAGGCTTCCTACTGCCGACGCATAAGAAATGGCCTTCTTCTTCTCTATCTCATCAGATGTCTTAGGACACTGATCCTTGAATTAAGTGATTCAATACCTGAACGAGAGAAATCCTTTCTTAGAATCTTGCATGCTAAAACAAGCAAGGATATCATCGATATACTTTGCTTGTGATAAGCCCAACATCTTTTATTTTTGATCTCGCACAAGCTTGATCCCAAGGATGTGATTGGCTGATCCCAAGTCCTTCATATCGAACTGCCTATATAACCATACTTTAACCGAAGATAATGCCCCTACATCGTTTCTGATGATCAAGATATCGTCTACATAAAGTACTCGAAAGATCACTACGCTTCCGTCACGCTTCTTATATACACAGGACTCATTCGGACTTTGATCAAAACTATAAGACTTAATGGCTTGATCAAACTGAGTGTTTTAAGATCTCGATACTTGCTTAAGTCCATAAATGGATCTCTTAAGCTTGCATAACGTGTGCTCCTGGCCTTTTGCAATGAATCTGTCTGGTTGTATCATATAGATACACTCATCAGGACTTCCAATAAGGAAAGATGTCTTGACATTCATTTGTCAGATTTTGTAATCGAAATGTGCGGCAATAGATAAGAGAATCCAGATAGACTTAAACATGGCTACCGGTAAAAAGATTTTCTCATAATCGGTCTCTTCTTTCTGAATGAACCATTTAGCAACATGCCTGGTTTTGAAGGTTTCAACTTTTTTGTCTGCTCCTCTCTTCCTCTTGTAGATCCACTTGCATCCAATGGATTTTATCCTTTCGGGTGGTTCTACAAGTTCCCAGACCTGATTGGAATACATAGATTCATTCCATCTCTGAATTCATAACCTTTTGCCAAAGATCTGCATCTTTGTCCTAAAGTGCTTCATTGTAGTTACAGAGTTTGGTATCTAGTTCTACCGAAATCTTGTCAAAAGACTCTCTCAAGAACATATACCGATTAGGTTGATGAACAACCTTCCCACTACGACGAGGCACTACCTGTGTCTGTATATTAGCAGTAACACGCTGTGCAGAATCTGAACCCTATGCATCTGCATCCTATTCTTGATTTGCACTTGTCCCGATAATCCTCCCACTACGACGAGGTAACAGGATATCAGTGATTTGTTCTTCTGTTCTATTGGTATTTTCTCTCAGTTTTTTCAGAATAATGTTTCTTTTGGGCCTGTGATCCATACTATAATCCTCTTCCAAGAATCAGGCATTGTTGCTAACAATGACGTTCTGATCCTTAGGATTATAAAATAGACGACCTTTCGTTTCCTTGAGATTCCCCATAAAGAAACAGACTTTTGTCCTCAGTTTTAACTTGCCCGCGTTCCCTTTCTGTACAAGTGCTGGATACCCCAAAATTCGAATGTGTTTCAGACTAGACTTACGTCCGGTCTATAATTCCATGGGAGTAGAAGGTACTGACTTAGAAGGTACCAAGTTCAGAAAGTAAGCTGTTGTCTCCAAAGCGAGTCCCCAAAATGAATTGGGTAATCCTGAATAACTCATCATGGACCTTACAATTTTCATAAGAGTCATATTCCTTCTTTCTGCTACACCATTCTGCTGTGGAGTGCCAAGTGCAGTCAACTGGGATGTAATCCCCTATGATGACAAGCTGTCCTTAAATTCTCCAAAGAGGTATTCTCCACCACGGTCAGATCGTAGTGATTTGATACTTTTACCCAGACCTTTTTTCGCCTCCGCCTTGAATTCTTTGAATTTCTCAAAGCATTCAAACTTATGGTGGATCAGGTAAATGTATCCATACTTTGAGTAGTCATCAATGAAACTGATGAAGTACTCAAAGTCACCTCTAGCCAGATTGTCATAGGACCACACACATCAGAATGAACCAGCTCCAACGATTTTTTAGCTCTATAGCCTTTGGCCGAAAAAGGACCTCTTGGTTATTTTACCCTCTAAGCAAGATTCACAGACTGGAAGTACCTCCACTTTCAATGAACTCAAAGGTCTACCTGCTACCAGTTTGTTTATTCTTTTTAGATTAATATGACCCAAGCGTAAGTGCCAAAGAAAGGTTTGGTTCATTAAAGATGGAAACTTTCTCTTATATGTTAAATTAGATGTGTTATTCATTTTAGTTAGTTGTAGTGTAAGAGAGATAGGAGTAATTAACATAAAGATCATCCACCAATGTACCAGAACAGATAATCCGTTTATTATCCTTAATAATCACAGAGTTATTAAAATAAACTAAATATCTGTCTTTAACCAATCTAGAAACAGAAACTAAGTTCCTTCTAATGGAAGGTACATAAAGACAATCTCTCAATATTAAAATCCGATCTCTACCAAAACTGATAGTAACATCTCCCACTGCAACTGCTGTTATCTTTGTATTATTTTTTTTGATAATTTACCTTTGTATTATTGCCCATATGCAGGTATATTTTTCCATCACTGAGTTGTCGGGTTTCTTGGAACCCTACAATGAATTTCAAACATGATTTGTAGCTTCCGTATCTACACACTAGGTACCGATAGATAACACCACTAAACATGTTTCCACGACCAGTGAACAAAAATTACCGTGTTTGTTTTGCTTTCTGAGAAAATACTGAACATAGTTTTTTCCAGTGCCGTGTCTGGTTGTAGTGGAAACATCTGTCTTTCGACTTTTTCACACCAGTCTGTGGCCCACTTACTATCCTAAAAATCGTGTATCCCTGTTTTTGAACATTTTTCTTCTTCATGCCTTTCGACCCTGAGGAAGCACATTTTTTAAAAACAAACACATTTCCTAGTATTGAAGGAATACCATTGGTATTTTTTTGGGTAATTAAGAATACCATTGGTAGTTAAAGCTATATCAAAATTACATTTTTAATCAACAAAATTTGGTCCAGTTAGTTTATTTTTTTTAGTATTGAAGTGAATGGGTTGAAAATCATTTTAATCATGAGAATCACATGATTAAAAAATACCGTTAATTATGATAAGCAAAATTTTGAATTCATTTTAATTTGGTTCCCTCTACCATTTTAAAATTAATTCGCCAGCAGTCTAGTAACCTGATAATAGCATGTCTCGATTGGAAGACGTCTACTATTCTTTGTAAGACTAGACAGGTCAATTCTTTTTAATTTTACTATCTAGGCAACTGACCATGCTAAGTAAAATTAAATAACTAACATAGCTTCGATGTAGTATATAATAGCAATGAATCAGATGGAGATGATACTATTATATATAGCTAAGTGTTAACCATCACCTAACCCCAAATCAATCGCTTCGTAATGAACCTTTTAGATTGAGAAATGATCCACACTAACAATTATTTAGAATTATCTCTAAAGGAGGTTTGTATGGTAATACCGCAATTAATCTGTCCGATAGGAAGGAAGGCCTTACTGCTAACACGCAGAATTTAATTGCATCGCCTACAAACTGGTGATGAAGACCGCAGAATTTATCTGTGAATAAATTTTCTCTTTCATTTAAATTTTTAAAATATTTTTTAAGATTATAAAAATTCATTTAATTAAAACAAATTTATTAATTTCGAAAAACACGATATGAAAGAATCAAACATCTTTCCGTGTACACGATTCTAAAGATTCTAGTTTATCAAACCATCTTTTCGTGTTTAAATGCATAACAAATAAAATTTAATAAATGCATAATTTTTTTTTTCAATTTTTCAGCTAAGGTAATGATTAAAGGTATTTATTTATTTTATTTTTCGTTCTATATTTTTTAAAAAGTAATAATTTATTTCGAATATTTTTTCATTTAATTAATTTAAAATCAAGAATTAATTTTCACGTTTTTTCAAGATATTCGATTTTATAAAAAATCATCTTAAACGTGATATTTTGTAAAAAATAAGATATCTCAAACTTTTCTATTTAATTAAAATTAATTAATTAAAAAAACTTAATTTTAATTTTCATTACAAAATATTTTAATTAAATTCAAATTTTTGAATTAATTAAATTAACGAGATAAATAAAACATATATGCAATCAACCACACAGTTCATATATATATAAACATGATGCATATATCCTGATTTTATGATATAAGTAAAACGATGAAACGTTTCAGTCTCCCGAAGAGGATAAACTGTAATAATCATCTTTTATCTTTGATTCCTGTGTTCTGATTACATCAGGATTTTTTGATACTATCTGATATATTAATATATATCAAATTAGTTCTGTATCTATCTGAAAATCAACACAAAGTAGTCCTGGGAGAGAGAAAATAGTTGGCCACCATCGACGTTGCCTTGCCACTGCCTCATTCGAGCTCCGTTTTTTACGAGCTTTATATCGTTAGAAAGCTCTCGAAATATGAAATTCTTTTATCAAAAAATCTACTAGAAAATTGCCAGAAAAACTACCAAAAAAACTACCCGAACCACAAAAAACGCTGCTGGCCGCCACAGCACTGTGCCGCCAACTTCCTGTGGCTTTTTTGACCTGTTTTCAAATTCCGTTTTCGATGTACTTTATACCAAAAGAAAGATCTCACAAAGTATTATGTTTCTATGAAAAAATTTGCTCAAAAATAGCCCAAAAAACTGCCAAATGTTGCTGCCGCCGCACCCCAGCACCGCGACCTGGAACCGCCAACTTCCTGAGGTTGTTCTGGCCTCATCTGAACTCCGTTTTTTATGTTCTTTATACCGTTGCAAAGCTCTCAAAAATTAGAATGTTTATCTTAAAAAATTGCTCAAAACCAGCTCAAACAGCTGTCAAAAAATTGTTTGGAAGTTGTTACCGCCAACCACCAGCACCGCCGCCTTTAACCGCCACCCATTTGGGCTTTTTATGGCGCTTCTTTGATGTTGGTTTTCTGTGCAAAAATAGCTTGAATATCCAACCACACGATACTTTGAACAACGCCTCGAAAATAGTGCCAAAATAGCCCCGAAACAGCCCCTGAACCTTACCACCAGCCTATTTGCCGCATGTTTGGGTTGTGACTTTGGTCAAGTATTTTTCCCCTAATTTTTGACAGTATTTTAAGATATGTTTTACTGTTATTTTATTTTTAAAAAATTATCCAAAAATTAGTCCCAAAAATGGCCCAAAAAATTATCAAAATCGCCTCCGAACCACCGCGGGCAAAGCCGCCAAAACTGGGCTATTTTGGTAATTTTTTTCCACTATTTTTAACTTGTTTTTATGCTGTTTTTTATACATAAATATTGCAGAAAATTCACACAAAAAAATCCGTTTAAAATCATTAAAAACTTACTACGATCCGTGGCCCGTAAAATCCCGAACCACCGCCGGTGCCACCTCCGTTTTTCGTGTTCTTGGTTTTGTTCAACCTATTATTAAATAATCTAAACAGATATTTAAAAATATAAAACTAGCTATTACATCGATTCAATGTCCCGAAGGCTCACATTCAATCTTTCACGGTCAACTCCTGTGATTAAAAAAAATAATCATCATTCACAAACCATTTAATCAAACATGAATTAATGACGATTATAAAACTGAGATTAAAATGCCTGCAAAACAAAGTTAGTAACAATTTTAAAACTATCCGGTCCGATAATCAAAAATAAAAAATAAAACGGCTCTGATACCAATTATTGGAGGCAAGACTGCCAAGATCTTTGTTTTTGCAAACAATTATCCAAAAAAAATAACTAGACGGGCAAACGCCAAAACGGGTTCCAGATAAAACGTTTGAGAACGAACGATCAAAATAAAATTCGTACATACGAAGTTAATTTAGAAAAATACCTTTTTACCAATCGAATCTTCAACTACGATTTGGATCCGAGTTAAAGCTCCTATAAGATCTTCTACTCTATTTTCTTATGCGATTCTTGAATGTAGGGTGGGTTATAATTTATCAAGAATGCGTACTAGCAGAACTTGGACAACTTTAGTCTTAGAAGACAAGTTATGAAACTGATTTAGCCTACCCGCATATTTATAGGGTTACAGCAGGGACCTAGGAAGTAATTATGAGTAAGACGTCTAGTAGAACACAGACACGTATCAGCAGTTTTCGCAATTAAGCAAACCTCATAGTGGTATTTGTAATTATGAAAAATTAGCAGCGATTTTTGTAATTTTTATAAAACAATGAATTACAGTTCACACTACTAAAGAACTATAATTGCACTCTGACCCATAATCTCAAGACCAACTAGCGTTGAACTCTTGTTATTAAATGCTTACCATTTCTTCCCATGTTAAGATTTTCGATACCTGCCAATTAAATTTAATTACTTATAATTTAATTTAATTGGTATCTTGGTATTCCTTAAACCCTTCTGCTTAACTTATTTGACCACCGGATAATTAAATCCACCTACAGAGTTTGGCCTGATCAAAACTTATAAACTTCCTTAAGGGGGTATCGTCAATCCTGATCTTTCGGGACGTGGATTTCCTCAATAATTAATATTTTTCATATAAATAATACTGCTATCTAAGTCACCAGAAATATAGATCCATATAAGATTGCACCCTCTAATGAATCAAAATAACAAATATTAAATATATGCAAATTAATAATTATTTCAAGATTAAGAGGATAAGTACTATTCATAATAATCTTGGGGTGTGAATTAATTTATATAGTCAGTA
>JAUMHN010104954.1:0-24776 GCA_032360265.1 Heliamphora ciliata
TTTTCATCTAAACTGTGAACATAAAACTTATATTCTGTAAGAACCTAAAATCTGATCTTCTGTGTGTAAGCCGTACTATACACATCAGATTAAATACTATACAGAATATCGAACATCCGTGCATAACAAAGAAATGATATACATACATTGCTCCTAAAGATTCTCATAAAACGAAAAATTAATTTTATTAAAATAAAATAAAATAAAATACTAAAACCATAGTTTTCTGTATACCAACCCTAACACGCTGATGTACAGGAACCTAACGTATGGGAACGTAATGGTGCCATTCAGATTATTGTGCTAGCTTGATTGACTTCGGGCCATATATGTCCTGAGCCATGTTACATCCTGAGCCATATCACGTCTTGAGCCGAACAGCCACTATGCGCTGCTGTGATCGAAAATGTTGACGTACGGAAACCTAACTTACGGGAACATAATGGTGTCATTCGAATTATTATATTGGGTATGATTAACTTTAGGCCATGTACGTCTTGAGCCGTATTACATCCTGAGCAGTGCCACGTCATGAGCTGAACACCCGCTATACGCCGTCGTGATCAGGAGCGTTGGTGTGTGGGACCTTAATGTACGACAACGTAATGGTGCCACTCAAAATTCGATCAGTTGTTTTATAATTGGGTTGGATTAATGCATTTGCATTGCACTTTTATTACCTGCATAATTAGTTGTTTAATACTTACCTTGCCATAACTGTCAAATTTGTCTGTCTCATTGGCTTTAAATTGTATTGGGTGTTATATGATATGCGTTGTAGGATATTTTGTTGTGAGTTTGGTTAGAAGGTTTAGAGAGTTTGCTTCTGGGCATTGGCTTATGGAATTCGTGCCACAGGTGTACGAAGATCTCTTGGAGGAAGTCACCCCCAAAGAAGAAGAAAGTTTTGAAGAACAGGGTGAGTGATAGAAGCCAGCCGACCCCGACAATGCTACCTGAAGAATTGAGCTTTCATCTTTTGTTCTTTTTGTTATGTTTTCATGTGCTCATTGTAAGATTTTGTTAATCTTTGCGAAATGGTAAACGTTATGTATTTTTGATCAGTTCAAAACTCTTAATGATGTAATATTTATGATATCTAAATATGAATGAATGGCTAGAATATTCTCCTTATCCATACTTATGTATTTACCGACGTGCCCGGAGGACGAGGCGTCATATTGTGTGTTGTTATCTTTGAGTTTGCTGATCTATAAGTGTGCTGGAGTCTTGATATTAATGTCTAAAATACAAGCATGCAAAGAAATAGAGCAAAAATTTGACATAACATAAGTAGGAGACTTGGACCTAAAGAGACTTGATTTTTGAAAACATAGATATTTTTTTCCTGAACTTTGGAACGCCATAACTCAATGTAAAAAATTGATATAAGCATTTTCTTTATGTCCAGATCTATATTTTTGTGTTATCTTTCATCCAAAATTGGTTTCAACTCATTTGAGTAAGTAGAACTCGAAATATTGCAATTTTACCAAAGTGTGTCGTGTTCCGACCAATCAACACCACCGACCTGCAAACCTTAGTTTACAATAAGATCTGAACTTAGTTCAAAACATGCAAGTTGTAGATAATATGTATATCTATCTACCCAACAAAATGAGCTCCAAATATTATGTTTTGATAGGTCAAAACTCCTTTGAAAGTCTCCGTTGAGTTTCAGCCCTCAAGGGATACTTTTGTCACATATTTTTGTGTAGCTCAAAACTCCTATTTTTTGTGACCTATTCCAAAAGTGATCTACATGAACATTGTAACTAACATATTGGACTACGTGTTGTCCAAAAATAATATCTTAAAACCTTGGGATGATACAAAAAAATTGTTTCAAGCCCTTTGTCCAAAACAGGCTCTGCTGAGTTTTGGCAGCTGACAGAACCTATTTTCTAAAATGGCCAAAAGGTCTAATGTGTTCCAAACAATGACCCTTAGAACTAAACATGAAACTTGTAGGAAACATGTTGTACTAGAACATACTCGAAAATGGGCTCATTTGAACTTTATCGGATATCCCAAAGCTGAGACCAACAGAAGCATATTTTTTATAAAATCTTGAGAAAAGTACTAAACCGTTTTTGCTTAGGATGTTTTGTTCACCCTTTTACCTTATGTTTTGACCTTAGTGTTAAACATGAGAGTCGTAAAAAATATTTTTATCTAAATTGTGTATAAAAATCATAACTTGATTCCAAGTCTAGATAGCACAAAACCATGTCGGCTCTTTTAATTTAATACTCAATTTTGGGCTTAGAAGTTGCTATGTGTATGTTTGAGTACCCTTTACTATGAAACCCGAGTTTTATATGATGATTGATTTGAATTAGTTGATTAGTGTTTTGAGTGAATATATGATGATTTAGAACTTATGCTATTATGTTTGAATCTTATCTTGAGAATCGTAACTTGTGCTTCACATACTTGTACCATATGCTTTGGGCGTTGTACTATGAATCTTGCCATGCTAGTTGATGCCATGCTACAGATGGTTGTATTTGAGATCCATATTTCACATCATGGGCATTTTCGCTTGCATCTTGGCATATCGGAGTTCCTCTGTGTAAACCGTTGTTGGGATAGTTTGTTGTCTTTCTTGGTTCTAAATCTAAAGCATCCCTACTTATCATTTTTTGTAAATATTTTGGGATATATTGTCCTTGTACACCCTGGATTCATCCTCGGTGTTACAAATTTTCTTTATACACCTTGGGCTCATCCTCAGTGTTTGAAATGGTCTATCATGAATATTGTTAGCCACCATGGGTTCGTTACTAGCACTTTGGTATTAATGTCTCTTTGATTCCGTCACTCCTTGAGTTATAGTTATAATATGGAAGTGGTGTCGATACGGGCAAATTTGGTAATTTTGGAGAAGAGCCTAATTCGGAAGACCTAATCCCACTGCGGTGGTAACTTCAGAGAAGAGCCCAATTATGGCGGTCCCAAATCCTTCATCTTGGTACTTTGTTTAATGTGAAGTGTCTCTTAAATTTTCCTGATTATCACTTAGGAATTGGGTTGACAACGGCGGAGGCATCACGAATCTTAAAGGTGGGACAAACCGTTTACGGACCCCACGCCGTTGCCATTAAGCAAAATAGCTGAGCCATGATGCCAAGGCGCGCGTTTACTACTTGCAACGAGGCGCGATGATGGCTTTTATGATCAACTCCCATAAAGTCTACTCTAGTAATTCTTGGCGTGGAATTCGTGTTATGATTCTGGGCATATGTCGAGTTGAGCACTGGCACCGCATCCTTTTGCATCACATACAATTGTTCTTATATATGCTTGTCATGCTATAATTGTTAAATTTGTCTATCTCCTTAACTATAAACTATACTGGGTGTTATATGGTATGTGTTGTGGTGAATTCTATGCCATGAGATTAGTTAGAAGACAAGAGTGTTTTGTTTCTGAGCCTTGGCTCATGACATTCGTGCCACATGTGAGGAGGAGTTCTTGGAGGAAGTCATCCCAGAGAGGGGGAAGAAGAGTTTGAAGAACAGGGTGAGTTCCAAGAGCACATGGATCCCCCTTATGCATTTTGAGGAGTTAAAACCTCTACTTTTGTTCTTATATTCAGTTTTCCCGTGCTTAGTGTAATTTTTGAAATTCCTGGGTAAAACTGTAATAATTAAGTACTTTTGAACGGTTCAGAACTCCTTTATGATGTAATAATTAATGTATGTTAATATGAATGAATGACTAGAATATTTTTTTATTTATATTTATGTATGTCTCGACGTGCTCGGAGGACGGGGCGTCACAAACCCACACTTAACCTTTATTTTAGTTGTTTGAGTGAGATCTGGTTCCTTTTAATTTCGCATGTATTGTTGGTGTGTTCGTTATCACTTTAATCGATGTTTAGAACAACATGTTAATATATTTGTGTTATCCATGCGGGGTTTGGTTTCGTCCCTTTAATTCAGTTTTTCACCCAGTGATGACCGCTCGAGCGGTGGTCTGTCCGCTCGAGCGGGGGTAGGGACCGCTCGAGCAATGACGTGTCCGCTCGGGCGGTGGTAGCCTAGCGTGAATTGTTAGGATTGGTATACTGACAACTATGATTTTAGTATTTAATTTTATTTTAATAAAATTAATTTTTTATTTTATAAAAATCTTTATGGGCAATGTATTTGTATCATTTCTTTAATGTTATACATGAATGTCCGATATTCTATATAGTATTTAATCTGGTGTGTAAAGTACGACTTGCTAACATAAAATCAGATTTTAAGTTCTTGCAGAATATAAGTTTTATGGTCACAGTTTATATAGAAATGAATATACCATCGGTACGACTGTGGTATAGAGTTTTAGTAGGCCTGTCTTGGTTACGGGAAACAGATAATAGCGTCATCTATTATTCTGACTCTCTGTGCTAGTACACTTTGTGTGTATTGAACGGAACATTTTGAGTAATTAATTTTATACTAATTATATAAATTAATTCACACCCTAAAATTATTATGAATAGTGCTTATCCTCTTAATTCTGAAATAATTATTGATTTGCATATATTTAATATTCATTATTTTAATCCATTAGAGGTTGCGATGTTAAATAGGTTTATATTCCCACTGAGTTAGATAGTGGTATTATTTATATGGTGAATATTAATTTTTGATGGAATCCACATCCCAAAAGATCGGAATTGATGATACCCCCCGTAAGAAAACTTATAAGTTTTGACCGGGCTAAATCTTGCAGGTGGATTTAATTATTCGGCAGTCAAATAAGTTAAGCGAAAGGGCTTAAGGAATATTAAGATGCCGATTAAATTAAATTTTTAGTAATTAAATTTAATTAGCGAGTATCAGAAATCTTAACGTGGGGAGAAATGGTAAGCATTTAATAACAGGAGCTCAATGCAAGATGGTCTTGAGATTTTGAGTCAAAGTGCAATTATAGTTCTTTAGTGGTGTGAACTGTAATTCAGTATTTTATGAAAATTGTAGAAACCGCTACTGGTTTTCATAATTATAGATACCGCTATGAGGATTGCTTAATTATCGAAATCGCTGATACGTGTATGTGTTCTACTAGAAGTCTTACTCATAATTACTCCTCAGGTTCCTATTGTAGCCTTATTAATATGCGGGTAGGTTGAACCAGTTTCATAACTTGTCTTCTAAGACTAAAGCTATTCAGGTTTTGTCGGTATGCATTCTTGATAGATTGTAGCCCACCCTACATTCAAGAATCGCATAACAGAATACAGTAGAAGATCTGACAGGAGTTTCAACTCGGATTCAAATCATAGTTGAAGATTCAACCGATAAAAAGGTATTTTTCTAAATTAACTTCAGATACCCGGGTTTTATTTTGATCGTTCATCATCAATTGTTTTATCTGGAGCCCGTTTTGGCATTTGCCCGTCCGGTTAATTTTTTCCGTTAATCGTTTGCAAAAATAAATATTTTGACAGTCTTGCCTCCAACACGAATATCTATAAAGCCTGATGGCCTTGGTTTTTGAACCCAAAATATCTTTTCTAAGTTCTTCTCTCTCTCACACCTATTCTCTACGTTCTCTCTAGCTTTCGGGAGGTCCCGGGCTTTGTTTTTAGTGATTGGATAGCACATCCTTATTATTCAGGCCAAGGGCTTTGCGTTCATCTAGACGGATTCTCGTTTCGACAAAGTTCGATTTTGGAGGCAGTGAGTTTTTAACTCGCCAAGGTAGGATCCTAGACTCTTTTATTTTAAAGGGGTGCTACGTGCAGTATTATGCGTTTTTACCGTGTTAAAATGCATGAAAAGTATTTTTTAGGTGTTTAAACCATGTTTAGTTGGATAAAATGGCTTTTAAAGGATTTTTATGGTTTATTCTATGTTGTTGGACGTGCAGAGGTCTGTGGTTTTCAATGGATGGTTTGAAAACGGAGGGTTTTATGTGTAGTCTTGAAAATCATATTTTTTGATGTTTGGAGCTAACCCTAGGGGTTGTGCTTGGATTTCTAAATGTTTAGTTCTGATGTGAGATCATTTCTATAGTTATGGAAATGATATGATGATATGTATGTGGATAGTTAGTACATGGTTATGTGCGTACTTTTATCTATTAAATCATATGAAAACTGTATATTGGGGCATGTGATTGTCCTACGGTGAAAGACCGCTAAGAATTACATATTAGGGCAACTAATTGTTTCGCGGTGAAAGACCTGAAAGAGTTGATGATTGAATTAGTATTATCCCACGGTGAATGACCGTGAAAGAGTACGGCATGTATATGACGTTGTTGTATATATTTATTGTTTTGTTTGGCCTTGTTAGATGTCGTGAGGCGACGAGAGATTTTATGGTTCTTCATAAATAAAACTGTTCCTTTAGGGGCTCTTGTGAGTCGGAATATTCATTCTATTCGTGTTAGCATGTTTTTCTTTTAATTTCATGTTAGTTTGTTTCCTATTAGGCTTCGGCTCACGGTGTGGGACTTGTGAAAACCTTTTTCAGGTGATGGTGATCATGGCTGTTGATCTAGTCGAGCCTCGGAGGCAGAAGACTTTTGTTCAAAGTTTTTTTTATTTTGTTTTGTTATGAAAGCATGTAGTCCCACATGTGATACCTGTTTCTGAAAGCGTGTTTTGTAAGCCTTGAGGCGATATCTTATGCATGTATGGATCTAAATGTATGTTGTTATAAGAGAAGAACTTTGGGTAATCTTTTTAATTCCAAAAGCTGTATTTTGGTTGATTGTTTTGTGAGTAAAACCTATTATTTTAGAAAAAGGTGGTTTGGTAGGCTTTTCAGGTGATCCTGGATTTTTGGGCGTGACAGTTTATGTCATACATGCATGGTTGTTGTATGGATATAACCTCCATAGGCCTTGAAAACCCATCTTGAATCTCCAAGGCCGAACAAAGTTGTTTTTAAAAGCACAAGCACCACCTAATTTTTAGCCATGCCTCTTCACAAACAAGTTTTTTTTTTTTTAAGTTCAAAATATATTCGAAGTGTTGTGAGTGTGAGATAGAGAGAAAAAGTGAAGAAGAAGCTTAGTTCTTAGTGGTTCTCGGTGTTCAACTTCAAGTTCATACATATCCATCATCCTTCAACCATAACCAAGGTAGAAACAATATCTTTATACATATATTTTTTCTCTACATTTATCTTCTTAACTCCTAAACACATCAACGTTCAAGATCAACACTCCAATCTATGAGATATGGTCTTAAACCCTAGTTTCGTTCTTCTTCTCTCCCCTCAACCATCCACCATCTTCTTTTACTTTTGATCTTTGAAAATAGTATATAGCTCATATATCAACCATATATATGAGAGATATAGTCATCCATGCAAAAGGTCATGGGCCTAGGAGGCAAGAAAATTCATGTTTTCTTCATCTTCAAATCTATCTAGAGAGCTTTTTTTGCCAAAAATATGATTTTCTTCCATTTTTCGCATGGGTCTAAACTTGCTTGTTGGTTTTGAACTTTTTACAGTAGTTTGGTGATTATATTATTAACAATGCCGTCACGGAAATGCTAAACGCATCAAAAGCATTTAAACAGGCTAAAGCATCAAAAGCATTTAAACATGCTAAAGTAAAAATGCTAAACATGCGTCGAAAAATGCCAAAATAGAAAACGGGTCAGGGTCTCACAACATCAAACCCCGACACCAGTTACACAAAGTCATATGTTCCACACAGAAACCTTACTCAAGTTTGAACGATCAACTGATGATCACCCACTTTGATACCACATCATTATCCTGCAGATGCTAACAATGCCGTCACGGAAGCTGACAAGACGCTCATCCATGAGCAATAACACAAACACCCGATTCTAGAGAAAAAATCATTCAATTCACTTGGAATACAAAAGAACACACTTCATCTAAACTATCATCCTCTATTCGATCTTCCATCGCGAACCACATTTCCCACCCACCCTGGAGAAACACTAGGTGCCACACCATGGTCCAAGACAAGATTTCACACAATCGAAAACCAACCCGGCATCACAGCCACAAAATTAACACAGTGATCTATCCCCAACGAGTACGCCACGTAGACAGAACATCTCATAAGGATACACTAACCTACACAAACCCAATCATATCTCTCGTGCAGCCGCACATCACTACACAACTCAACGTCTCTCCATCAAATCACTGATTCTAAGTCTATAGATCAACCTCAAATCAAAACATGATCACCGTCATCCGACATCAAACATGATCACTGTCATCTGACATCAAACCCAAACTCATGACACATACATCGATCCCTTGAATCCACAATAATAGAATACTCAAGCCCAAGACTTATCCGTCAAGTAACCAACCAAGACTTGTCATTTACACTTAGCAATTTACTCCTATACAGAACTCATCACGGCCCTTCCATTCCAAACCAAACAATCACATCTGTCCCAACAGGCCATACCAACTAAGGCTTCTCAAACATCAAATCCTTCCTGACTCATACCTTACCACATTCTCGGGACCACCATTCGAACAAACGGTTACACTAAAACACAACACTTACCACAGTCGACGACCACTCCTCAACTCTAAGAACTCTGAGTAGTTTAAAGCCTCAAATAGAACACAAATCGAGACTCACAAAAGTCTATCAAAAACCCACCACGTGAAATGAATATCCCAGCCGCACGATTCTAATAAAATTCCCACTCTACCGAGAGCTAGAGGTACAATCATACCCACATAACCCAGAATAAGCTCCACACAACGGTTAACGGTTCTTAGTTGACCACTGCAAAAAAGGACTACATCTCAACACTAACTCCCTCATCAACAAGGATAAACATTCCAAATCTACCATCCCAATCCCATAGGGAACACAACCCCACATGCTTACATTCACATGATAGAGCAAAACAAACTCCACCCAGAAAACCGACGAGAAACTTAGTCCTCCAATCACCCGATCCCGATAGTACCCATTCCCTTGGCACAATGCCAACATTTCCATCGCGCCAAGACCTCACGTCACAAGGTTGTGCTTCACTAATCTAACTCCCACTAGGCAAACCACAACAACATCACAGCCTCAAGCACACCGTCCAAGCAAATCACATAGAAAGCGCACGGCACCAAACAAAGGAAACTCAATCTTGAGATCTTTCATCCAAAGTTACTAATAACTCCCACGACCATGCAGACATCTCCCACACTTTTATTCCCCGAGCAAACATCGATCACAGTCATCTTAACCCATGGTTTCTCGTCTATCGCCCCAGACCACCCAAACAACACGGCCCACTACTGAACGTTAATACTTTATGCTTCGTTCCCATAGTAAAACAACATACCCACCCCTGAACTTAAGATCGAACACAAACAACCTCTAGGCATATCACACTCAGGATACACCATCTCAGCACTATGCCAACCACACTAGCAAACCCTTCTACGGTCCTTCCAAACCTCTTGCACCAAGCACGGTTCTCAAACACAATCTCTTAATCACGAAGATAACGACCAAACCACAGACCTGCATTCTCGTAGGACCGTAACCTACATGTTAGAACCGTAACCTGAACCCTTACAAATTCCAACACCACCGCGGCCCATACTCATCCCAGCATATCTGTAAGTTATACTTGTCCTCATATCCTCGAGCTTGTTTACTCGTAACTCCATTCTCAAACCTCAATAAAGTATACAACGTCCAAAGTCATCAGATACTACTTTGACTAATGACACACCCAGCTAGCAACAGATATTACCAAAACCACTTACGTTTCAACATCTCAATAAATGCCTGACCAAAGATTACTATGCTCCCATCCACTATGTTCCGGTCTATACCCCATCCCGAGTACATGGCTCATAACATAGCATAGCTTACGACGTATCTAATCTGTCACGCAGCCAAAACCACGTACACTAAATCGTAACCAAAAGGAGTTACCACTAACCACAAATCTAATGATAACAACTGATTTCCCAGGGTCTCCGCCACCCCCTCACCCCTTACTCACAAGGCCATCCATAGCACAACTTTAACTTCCAGTAGCATACTCTCAAGAGGAGCCATCTACCAAAACCAAGCCACTAACAATGCTTTAACTACACCCGAACAAAACACTGCTCATATAAACACTCAACAGTAGGCCAACCTCACATGGTTACCCCCAACTCACCAACGAGTTCCACTATGCACCAAGCGATCGACACTCAACCCACAACCTTATCTCTCAGCAACCAACAGCCACCGAGTCACGCATCCAAGACTTAAACCATAGCCTCACCGTCTCCAAGGAGATGTAGTTCATATATAAAAGAAATATAGAACACAACGACCTAAGAATGGTTCATCATGTTATTACCAACACGTACCACATAATCATTCATACACTTAGCCCTTCAAGATCATGTTAAACAAACCCCACATACCAAGGAGAACTGACGAGAATGACACATCAATTTGGATAACCTACTTAAATTCCTTGCTAAAAAATACATAGGCCAAATGTATTTCTAACTTGGATTCTAAATTTGTTAATCCAAATGCCCAAAGGCAAGACTAATTAATCCTGAGGTCCAACCTTCATGCTCACGTACACACCACATCCTCATGCTCAACAAGCTATCATACTCATGCTATAAAAATACTTAAGCACGTGCAACCAAGCACACACGTCTTTCCTCATAAGGTGATGAATCCTCTTCCCACGGCTCTTAGGTATTTGAATCCAGAGCTCTAATACCAAGTTGTCACGCTCCAAAACCTGCGTCAAGCGAAACACCCACGAACAACCGTTTTGGGATACAACGATCCACCAAAACTGCCTAAACACAAACAGGTCAAAGAACAAAATGAAAACAAGATTTTATTTGTAAAACAATTTCCAAAATAAGCCATTTTGAATCAAGAAGGGATACCCCCAAGCTTTTCCAACCAAAACCTCCTTTCAAAACAAATCTCAACTTTTAGTCACAACGACTGTCCGCTCAAGCGCTCAGAGGCCCGCTGGAGCGGTGAGATGCCGAAGAGTTTTTCCAGATAAAAACTAAAAAATCTTCTCAAGTCTCAAAAACACACCTAAACTATGATCTCTGAAGAGGGATTTGAATAAGAAAAATACAGGGACAAAACGTCAGTTTGGTAAAGAAACTTCTCCTTTCAAACCAAAAACCTTTTTGTAAAACACTGAACTAACCTACAAAAATCGTAATAATAAACTACGAAAAACAACAACCAACCCATGGTCTCTCTCTCAAACATATATCATGCATACATCGGCTCCACGGTCATAAAAATTACATTACACATGCTTTCAGATCTAAAACATGTTACATTAAAATATGATCCATATAGAAACGGTATAAACTACCCAACAAGGACAAAACTAAAGGGTCTTGTCATCCACCACCTCTGAGCACCTCAAGATCAATCCACTTGACCACGTTCACCTGAAAAAGAATTTCACAAATCCCACACCGTGAGCCGAAGTTCAATAGAAAACAGACTAGCATAAAATAAAAGAAAAACATGCTAACACGAATAAGATGGATATTTTGACTCACACGAGCCCCATAAATGGTTTTACTTCTCAAAATCACAAGTTTTCATCCGACTCATACGAGCCTCAAAAACGGTTTCACTTCTCAAAACCACAAGTTTTTATATCATATCATAACATGCAACAGTAGTAAGCATGCACAACAGTGTTCATTTGAATGTCGTACTCTTTCACGATCTTTCACCATGGGATAATACTTACCCAATTATTCAATTCTCTGCGGTCTTTCACCGCGGGACAACCACTTGCCCTAATATGTAACTCTTCATGGTCTTTCACCATAGAATAATGGCTTGCCCCAATACACAATTCTTCACGGTCTTTCACCCTAGGACAACAACTTGCCCTAGTATGCAATTTATCAAACGACACATGGTATGACATAACAAATATAGGTACGCACATAGCCATGTACCAAGCATCTCAACACACACCATCATATCTTCCATGTAGCCACCAAGATTAACCAACATCTTAACCAAAACGTTTGAAACCCTAGCTCAACCCCAAGGGTTACCTCCAAACTTCCAAAATTTAGGTTTTCAAAACCTTTACATAAATTCCTCCATTTTCAAAGTCACCTTTTTGAAAACCACGAACACCCACACATCCATCAACTTTGTAATAAACCATAACAAACGCAAAACATGCTTTTTGCTTAATAAGCATGGTTTAAACACAAAAATCAACCATTTATACATTTTAAAACAGTAAAATTGCATAAAATTCCACGTAGCACCCCTTTAAGACATAGGAGTCTAGGATCCTACCTCATAGAGTTACAAACTCGAAGCTTTTCCAACTGGCGAAAATCCAAAGTCGCTAAAATACTATTCCGTTGGATGTATGTGAACCCCACGGTGAGTACATCAAGGATCAGCCCTCTAATCACCAAGATCCAAGCTCAAACACACCCAAAACATAGAGATAAGGCAGAGCTTTTGTGTAGAGAGAGAAGAGAAACTTGTAAAGGAAGATTCGGTTCAAAACCCAAGGCATGGATAGTATTTATAACATCTCGCACCGCCCGACTGTCTGCTCGACCGAACAGGTCTCCGCTCGAGTAGTTTCCCACCGACCTAACTCTCTACCATAAGCCCGCTCGAGCAAACAGATCACCGCTCGAGCGGCCATCGCTAGGTGAAGGCCCGAACAAAAGAATCAAGACCAAACACTTTTCATATTTTTGTCTGAATATCCCTTAGAACATCATTTTCTCCCCTGACCATATCTTTCATGCGTATCCACAATCCAAACTCAAATATTCACCTAAAGCATCACCAAGATCAAGTGTTAATTCCTACTCCATCAACACTTAAATCATTTTAAAAATAAAATGGGTCAGGGTCTCACGAGATCACTGATTTTGATTTTCTTAAAAATAGGTCTTTAAAACGGGATAAATAGGCTATTTGGAATGACAATTTTAAACATATGTCAATTTCTATAAGAATGAGGTATCAGTGTGATTTTTGTTTGGTTGGATAGATAAATGTCATATCTTTTTAACCCCACTTAAATGACCTTAAAATCACGTGTACACAGAAAATGGCATCGATTCTCCCAAAGTATGTCAAATCTAGACACTATTTGGTAGCAAATTAATATAAAATTAAAGAAAAAATGCTTTTGATGCAAGGCCAACTCTCAGAGCTTCAATACTCAGATATCTACCTCTGTAAAAATTAGAAAAATCAACCAATTAGTGTAAATGCTCCGTTCTAATTTTTAAAGCTACTGAATATCTCGCCACTGTAGTGGTGTTTATTCTCTGCAGAGTCACATCTTTTGTTTTGCAAAAAATGAGGCCTTAGAGGCCTAATCCATAAACGTGTTCAACATGAAAAGTGTTCAAAACATCCTAAATATACTGCCTACCAATTTTTAGAATTTATTTTCAAGTCTAACTATTTCAAAAACACTAAAAATAGTAGCAAAACCTTGCACCTTTTGGTTAAGTGTTATGTGCCTAAGTGAATAGTGTAATACTTTTAAGCTCCTAAATTTATGCCATATTTGAGTTAACTTATTAGATTGGTGACACTATTTAAAGTATTTTACATGCTTATAATGTTGGATACTTACATGCAAGCTTAACTTATTTTTCATACATGCATATAATATGACATGGCCTATGTGTTAAGTGACTTATATGAAATTTATGTTTAATTTTTGTTTATAAGAATTGTACATATTACTCACATGCCATATAGTTCATGCCATGCATAGATAAATTTGGGACTTGTAAATTTTAGCTTAATATATCATGCCATGTCATCGTCGGGATGGGGTTTACGGGGTTCACCATACTATTTTAATGAAAGAGTGAAAATTGAACCTTAGGGTTGGTACTTTGACCGATGAAAATTGTATACTTGAAAATTGTGATATCGGTTATATGCCTTGATTTGTTTTTGGGAGGATTTTGCCTCAAGTGCTATATGCACTGATTATTTATGATATTTTGGCGAAGGCGGTTCGAATGGCGTAATAATAGGAGTTAGCCTTTCACGATCCCACAATGAACCATGTCCTAAGATTTGAGGACCAGACCGTAGTTGACACCTTGCCGTTAGTGATGACATGGCTGGACACTTAGTTTGCTACGTAGTCATCTCACGGCTGAAGGAGCGCTCTTTGTCCGTCGGTAGACTTGGTCAGCGTAGTTGGGATCAGGGTTAGGATGGTTCACCTTGGTTAGGCGAACCGAGAATAACTTAGGATTTAACTAAACTTAGTAACTTAAATGAAAAGCATCACCATTAACATATCTCCTGTTATGTATAAATTGTTGTCGTTGTGTGACTTGTTTACATGGGAAATAGTTGTATGTTGGTGTGAATTTCTCTGGCATTCCATACCGGGTTCCAAAGAGCTAGAAGAGCTTATTAACAAAGTAAGCTGACGTGGATATAAAACCTTGGTTCCCGTGACCAAGAGTTTGGTGCTTTCGCTTTAGCCTCCTTCGACCATGTAGTACTAGTTTTGCGGCTGTCCACCTGTTTCTTGTATTGTTTTGACATACTTTAGGAAGATTATATTTGGATCTATATTATATAACTCTATAATATCTGCTTTTTGGCATGTATGGGTATTATAGTTATTTAATTTTTGTAACCCTATTAGTTAATTGTCGCTCTAAATGCTCTTGAGATTCAAGGCGTCACAGCACCTTTGAAGGTCACGGCCGTCTCGATTCGTACATTAAAAGTTCATGGCTACCATGTGCAGAGAGATGGCTACAAGGCTAGACCTTTTTGGACAGGTGGCAGCATCCCAGAGGATCTCTGTGCTGCCCTATTTCCTATAAATAGGCACCTTGATTCACAGAAATCAAGAGAGGAATGTTCAAGTACCTCGAAACTCTTCCAAATCTATTTCTCACCCGATATTCCCGATAATCATATTCCCGATACCACATACTCTCAGATTGAGTTTGTGACTTTGCTTGCATTGGTGAGGCTTTTAGAGCATGGACTACTTGGTGATTCTAGTCTTCTACATCCGAGGGAAAACCCGAGACAGTTGACCACACTAGGTAACCTTAGGAAATCATGACATTTCTTAAACCCTCATTTTCTCTCTCTCGAGGGGCGTCATGATTAAGATTTTCATTTATTGCTTTCTTTCTTGGCATTTTAGTTGTATATGTATATTGAGCATCTTTTTCTTTGATTTGTAATAACATGTAAACAATGTATGTGGAAGCATGTTTATATGAGCCTTTTCACGAAAAATAGTATCTTTACAGCTCTCTGTAATATGTAGAACAACATATTTCTAACGTGGTTTCGTGTTCACTAGCACATTAGACACCCAAAAATGTTTCTGTACCTTATAAAACCTAATGGTCGCAACCTTCTGTTGTCACGACCATGAGTTATTTTGTCCCTATTATTACAGCCGTTGCCTATTTTCTCCACGGTTGCCATATTTTCTTCATTTTTCTCACGGCTGTAACATTTTGTTGCTACGGCCATGAACTTTCTGTGAGACCAAAAGCATAGAAATCATGTTTGAACCCCTCTATCACCACTTTTTGGTGTTATGTGTACCATGCTTAGAGATTCATGATATTGTTGAAGTAATGGTTAGTCAATTTTGCTTTGATAAAGTAAACTGTAGTTTTCCTACTCTGTATATCTTATCTGTTTGGACCTCTTTGGACTTTATACATTGAAAACCTCTTTGAGTTTTTTGCAACATAACAGCCATGACCTTCTGTTGTCACGGTCTTGAGCCTTGTTACCCATATAATTATGGCCTCTCTATATTTTCTCACGGTCACTGGTTTTCCTTCATTTTTGCCACGATAGCAACATTCTGTTGCCATGGCCGTGAACTTTTTGTTTGACCAGTAGTTTAAAAATAGTGTTCGAACCTTTTTATTTTCTCTATTTTATCTGTTCATAGCATGTTAGGAACAAAAATTGTATTGCATGACCCTTTCACTTCTCTTTATTTTATTTAATCCTCATTCGCATGTTTTTCATTTGCTTTGCTCAGACAATAATTGTGGCATGATAAAAAATGATAACCAAATCGCATGGCTCCCGTAGGATTGTAGTTAGGACTTTTCCTCTTTGATTGCTTTTATATGTACTCTCTTTAACCTCCTTTTCTGTATATATTACTTTTGAAAAGTTTAAAACAAGAACCAACATTGACAAAATAGAGGTCAATCTTACAGTTGGCCGAAAATGGTGCCTAACACCTTTCCTTTTTCGTACATTAGCCCCCGAACCCTCTTTTCCTCTAGTTACGTTTAAAATGATTTGTTACCTTCTTTTTTTATTTTTCTTAATTTTTCTAAAAAATTAAGTGGCGACTCCATTTTTCTACACGTGTTTAGATATCTTGGATTTTTGTTTTAAACGAAAGCAATATTTTTCTAAAACAATGGATATCTGACACATCGCACTATTTTTCAAATGCACCAAAAAATGCCCGCAGTTTTTCTAGCGACTCCGTTGGGGACTAGTTTTTCAAGAAAAAAAATCATAAGAGGGCTTAACTTGAAATGCCAATGATTCTTGTTGTAAACTTTTCATTAGTATTCGCATTTTTACTGTACATATTTGCGTTCTTGATTCTCAAAATCCCCACTCTGCCTAACCAATACCTCATCAGTTTACTGTCTCAACGCTATGTCAGGGAAGCCAGTAAGCTTTCTAGCCACATGCTCTCATAGATGTAGCAAAAAGAGTTATTGCGAACTGCTTGACATGCCTTATACCATTCCTGGCATAGAAGATATATTCTTTACTCTATTCTGAAGGTACACTTAGTGCAAACCTACCAACCTTCTATTGTTGCATTTAGCTTCTTAGACCCTTTCTTTGGGATCAATAAGTCTTTTTAGGGTTATGTGCTTTTCCTTTTATGGATACTTTTGTTTATATAGTTAGCACCCCTTCTAGGTTAGTTTTCATTTTCCCATTCTATTGCCAAACACGGGTTATTCTGGATTTAGACCCCGGCTAATGAGTTCTTTGGTTTATATTAGTCTTTTCAGCTTAGAGACTTGGGACTATAGCTTCGTACAGAGAAAAACCTATACACACTTAGACCCAATCTCCGAGAGGAAGACTTAGACAGGTAGAGTAGTTAAGATCATCGATTGCAGATCCATAAGTGACCATGGCTGACATGATGATGGAAATTTTGAAATTACAACGAATAGTTAAGGGAGTCAATGTTGCTACCAAGCCAAGATCTAAACCCAATGCCAAGCACAAATTCAGGCCTTGTTGACCCGAATAGCGGACCCCAATATAGTTCTCCTGAATGATCAAGAGGATGGGGTAGGAGATAACATTTGGGATGATAACATGGGACCCGAAAGAGCCTAACAAGTAGCTGCACCACTTATATGATCAGGAATCGGGAAATCTCACCCATCAAGGAGTCGATCTTGTCTAATAAGGTTGATAAATTGGAGAAAATTATGAGGAAAGCCCGATAAGTCGAAGATTATATGCCAAACGTGGAGGGGCTCCGCTTGTTTCCCAATGCAAAGCTCTCTAAAAAAATTCAAGATGCTTGATATGGAGAAGTTCGATGGAACTAGGGTTCTGAGAATTCATTTGACGATGTACGCGGGTACCTTATCACCTATGGGAATCAGTGATCTATTAAAGGCCTAACTTTTCCAGCTGTCTTTGTCGAGTGCTTCCCAAAAGTGATTTTTGTCATTAGATGCTACAAAGACAAGAACCAGAGAAGATATTGCTACTGTGTTTGTTAACAAGTACAATTATAACATCCAACTTGATGTCGCTGCTTGGGAACTCGAGACTAGGCCAATGAGTCTTTTATCGAGTTTCTGGCCCATTGGAGGGCTAAGGCTGCCAAGATAACGAACAGGCCCATCGAAAAAGAGCAAGTAAGGATGGTGGTGAAGAATCTACAACCACAGTTCCAAAAGTATCTTATCACGCAGCCTTTAATGACATTCGAGTAGGTTTTTGACGTTTTAATATAGTAGAGGATGCCTTATAGTCTAGTGATATCGAGAAAGGGGAGTCAAGCCAGAGAATGACAAGGAAGCCATGTGCTAACAACCCCAACAATGCCACTAATTCTGTGAATCAGAGTTATGAGGTAAACCTGTTGAACCCAAATCTGAGCCAATCTAATCTATCTGCCCAGCCCGCTACCTAAAACCAACCCTGCAACCAGAAAAGAACCTTCACCCAACTTATCGTTCCATTGACTTCCATTCTGAGTTGTCTGATTGAAAGGGGTCTCTTGAAACCCTTGGAATCGACCCTGTCACCAAATCCTTTTCCACCCTAATATAACCCAATCCAGTACTGTGTCTTTCACCAGGGGCATGGTCATCTAACCAACAATTGCATGAGGTTTTGGTATGAAATCCAAGATCTGATAGATAACAAGGTGATTCCCCCATCCTCTGTTGCTCAAAAATTGAATGTGACCACCAATCCACTGCCATATCACTCAGCTCAATAGAACATTAATGTTATTGAAGGATGGGTAAAATACTTTGATCCCACGAAGTTCATAGTCCCTGTGACAAAACCAAAGCATGTTATAGATTTGTCGTCCGGCCACAACGTGTTCTTGATCAATGACTTTGCCGAGGAATTGGTAGATGTTGACTTTGATGGCTTCTCAATCGTTGTCATTCATGAGGAATAAAGTTATCCTCCCTCTGATAGTGGTAATGAAGAGGATGAAGAGGTCAGTGGTTTATGGGAAGAATTAGCACGCTTTGAAGCTTTGGATGACCTGGAGGAAGCTAGGATAGATATTAAGTGGCATGTTCCAACTATTCTAAGCAATGACATAGCATGGTATGAAGACGTCGAGCCGAGCTCAAGATTGGGGAGATGGAGAAAGAGGCATCAGAAATAGGAGAATCATCAAAGGGAAAAAAGTTTAGCGTTAATGGGACTAGAGAAGAAGAGAAGACACGAGTCAGTGGAGAAATCAAGAAGAAGGAAAAATTGGAGGTGAAAGGGAAGAGTCTGCCTCAAGTGAATCTTTTGGGAACTACGGGTTCTACATTCGATCCTTCAGTTGATATCTTTTCTCTTCACGAGCCAAAACCAAGAATTCTATTACTCGAGGGGCCAGCTCTACCCTCCCTCGACGTGAACGAGATTTTGTATGAAGAAGAGAATGATCTGTGGAAACTTGAAGAATTAGAGAAAGAACTTATGGATATAGACTACGATAAAGGGGAGGATGTGCCGGAATGCCATCCAATCGTAGAAGAACCATATGACAATGGGAGTTTCTAGGAACCCAAGGTTCCATCCCTACCATATGATTACAAGGATCCTTTTGATGAAGTGTCACTACCTCAGCTCTTCAAGTTAGAAACCAGAGTTGATGAAGAATCCCATTGGTTTGCACAGAATGTGATGGAATTCGAAGATATCAAGGGAGTTGGAGAAACTAGTTAAGGTAGTTAGGGAAAGATGAAGGTAGAAGATTTTTGGACTGTCTAGGGAGAAGGATATCTAGTGACCGAAGTTAGAGAAGTGACCGACCAATTTAAAGGCCTATGAGAACTCGAAGAACAAGTGGAACATCTAACAAGAAGTAGGAGATATTTCAAGCTCACTCAGCTAAAGAAGGGGCAACCAAGGAGGGGGTAAAAGAATCGAGGAAACAATGAGAAAAACAGAATAACGAGGAAGAAGACGTGGTTTTGAAACAGCTAAGGAAAACATAGGTAAATATTAGCATCTACGGATTACTGATGGTTTCTCACAAGCACTGGTAAGCTGTGTTGAAAGCACTTAATAGTGTAGACATTTCGATCGATGTTTTCCCGAATCAGTTGGTTGGAATGTTGGTACCAGAGAAATAGCCCAACATAATCGCTTTCGGTGATAAGGACTTCTCGTCAGAGGGACCGTCTCATAACAAGTCCCTGCATCTGACTGTCAAGTGTTCAGGAAAGTAGGTACCGGTCTTCTTGGTTGACAATGGCTCTACACTCAACGTATGCCCGTTACAAACAACTTACTGCTTAGGGTTGAAGACACAGGAATTCAAGCCAAGTGCGCAGGGAGTGAGAGCATACGACAACACACGAAGGGATGTTTTGGGACTATTAACTATTGCTGTGACAGTAGGACTACTGGAGAGTGAGGTAGAATTCCATCTTCTCAACGTACCAGCTTTGCTCAATCTATTGTTAGGAAGGCCTTGGTTATATGACCAAGCAATTAGACCAGCTCTGTCAACCCTGCATCAGAAGGTTAAGTTGATTAAGGAAGGGGTAACTGTCACCATTCTGGGGGGATCTGGCAAGCCAACCCTGCTCAGTGACATCACTCTGCTCTTTGAGATTCAACACGGGAAAGAAGACCTTCTCAATGGGTTTGACTTTGATTAAACCAAGGCCATTCAAGTGCTAATGAATGAAGAGGATAACTACGTGAATCCGAAGGTGGTGATGATGATGAAAGGAATATCCTTCTTTCTAGGAATGGAACTTGGCACGAATTTGTAGAGAATTACAATATCAGTCCCCGTACACCACAATCGTCATGGATATGGGCTCGGGTACAAGCTGAAATAAGAAGGTTCGATGATGGGTTAGTGTAGACCGACACTAAATGGGCATTTAATCAAGGAGGGAGATAACTTTCCTTACTGTGAATTTCAGGAACCTTGGATCGAGGAAAGGACTAATCAGAAGTTGTTGGGATTGGAGATCTTCTTTAACCACGAGCTGTCTGACAGCGAGGAGGAGACGTAAATATAGAAGATGGGTTTTACTGAGAAGATACCAACAGACTAGGCAGTCCATTGTGAAGAAGGAGATCTAAGTTCTTTCTTTGATGAAGAAATGGCCCGAGTACGTATAGGTTGTGAGTGTAATGTGATCTAAAAAGGGGGGTGAATTGGATATTTAAAAATTGACTGGATTTTTGCATTGTTTGCAAACAGTGTTGCCGACAGCTAGGAAATTAGCAACTGCGCCACTGCTGGGCACTCTGCTTGGATGGAAATCGTAGCTTGTTTGGCCTGCTTTGCTGCGGTTGCTTTTGGTTGCTACGGCAAAAACTGCTGCAGCTATTTTTTTTTCTTATTATACAAAAAAAACTGTTTGGCTAAGAAAAAAATACTGCAGCTTTAAACCACCGGAACCACTGCCAATTGCCGCCACCAACCACCGCCGTTTGCCGCCGCCTACATTCTTCCAAACCTGTTATTTTTTTCTTTCTAATTAAATAGAAAAAAAAACTTAAAGAATATAAAATATTTACATTGAAACCTATGTCTCGTAAGCTCACATTCGATCTAAAAACAATTAATCTATCACGGTCAACCCCTATGATTAAAAAATTAATTAAATTATCATCCACGCATTCAATCAAACATGAAAAATAAAGGATTATCATAAAATCGGGATTAGAACGCTACAAAACAAAGTTAGCAACAATTCTAAAACTACCTGGCCCCGATAACCGTAAACAAAAAAAAATGGCTCTGATACCAATTTGTTGGAGGCAATACTGTCAAGATCATTATTTTTGTAAAACGATTTTTGATAAAAAAATTAACAAGACGGACAAACACCAAAACGGGCTCCAGATAAAAATTTTGACGTCGAACGATCAAAAATAAACCCGTGGAACCAAAGTTAATTTAGAAAAATACCTTTTCTAGATCTAATCTTCAACTACGACTTGATTCCGAGTTGAAACTCCAGTCAGATCTTCTACTGTATTTCCTTACGCGATCCTCGAACGTAGTGTGGTCTACGATCCTCCGAGAACTCATACCGGCAAAATTCCAATATATTTAAGTCTTTGAAAGACAAAAATAATATCATAAGGATAATGATATATAAACTATCAATCTCAAATTGGTTCAGTCTACCCGCGTAAATATAGGGCTACAGCAGGGACCTAGGGAGTAATTATGAGTTAGACATCTAGTGGAACACAAACACCTACCAGAGGTTTTTGTAATTCTGGAAAGACATGCAGCAGTTTCTGCAATTTTTATAAAATACTGAATTACAGTTCACACCACTAAAGAATTGTAATTGCACTCTGACTCATAATCTCAAGACCTACTTGCATTGAGCTCATGTTATTACATACTTACCATTTTTTCCCACGTTAAGATTTCTGATACCCGCCAATTAAATATAATTACAGACAATTTAATTTAATCGGTATCTTGATATTCCTTAAGCCCTTCCGCTTAACGTATTTGACCGCCGGATAATTAAATTCACCTGTAGGGTTTGGCCCGATCAAAACTTATAAGCATCCTTAAGGGGGTATTGTCAATTCTGATTTTCGAGACATGGATTCCGTCAATAATTAATATTTTTCATATAAATAATACCGCTATGCAACTCACCGGGATATAGACCCATATAAGATCGCACCCTCTAAATAATCAAAATAACGAATATTAAATATATGCAAATTAATATTTATTTCAGGATTAAGAGGATAAGCACTATTCATAATAACATTGGCGTGTGAATTAATTATATAGTCAGTAGTCAGTAGAAAATTAATTACTCAAAATGTCTCATTCAATACACACAAAGTGTACTGGCACATAGAGTCGGAACAATAAACGACGCTATTATCTGTTTCCCGTAACTAAGACAGGTCTACTAAAACTCTGTGCCACAGTCATACTGATGGTATATCTATTTCTATCTAAACTGTGAACATAAAATTTATATTCTGCAAGAACTTAAAATCTGGTCTTCTGAGTGTAAACCGTACTCTATACACCAGATTAAGTACTATACAGAATATTGACATCCATGCATAACAAATAAATGATATGCATACATTGCTCATAAAAATTCTCATAAAATAGAAAATTAATTTTATTAAAATTAAATTAAATACTAAAAATAAGGTTTTTAGTATACCAACCCTAACAATCTCCCACTTATACTCAAAATCATGCTGCCATACATCTGACTTCCATACCCTCTACATGACTATCAAAAGTCTTAGCCGGTAAGCTCTTTGTAAAGGATCTGTAAGGTTATCTCTTGGAGCAAACTCTATGTCTGACTGGAAATATGAGTCTGTGTACCCTAAAAGGTACTAGACTATCTGCCTGGTAAACCAACATATAATTCTTAGTCTTTTTCAGGTACTTAATTATATATTCTTTACTGCAATCCAATGCTCATGCCCTGGGTTAGACTGATATCTACTAACCATGCCAACGGAAAAACAGATGTCGGGTCTAGTGCAAAGCATAGCATGCATGAGGCTTCCTACTGCCGAAGCATAAAGAACCGTGTTTGTCTTCTCTATCTCATCAGGTGTCATAGGACACTGACCATAGGATAGAGTGATTCTATGCCTGAAAGGAAGAAAGCCTTTTTTGAAATCCTGCATGCTAAAACGAGCAAGGATATCATCGATATACTTTGCTTGTGATAAGCCCAACATCCTTTGTTTTTAATCTCGCACAAACTTGATTCCAAGGATGTGACTGGCTTCTCCCAAGTCCTTCATATCGAATTGCCCAGATAACCATACCTTAACCGTAGATAATGCCCCCACATTGTTTTTGATGAGTAAGATATCGTCTACATAAAATACTAGGAATACCACCACGCTTTCATCACACTTCTTGTACACACAGGACTCATCCGGATTTTGATCAAAATCATAAGACTTTATAGCTTGATCAAACCGAGTGTTGCAAGACCTCAGTGCCTGCTTAAGTCCATAAATGGATCTCTTAAACTTGCACAACATGTGCTCTTGGCCCTTTGCAATGAATCCGTCTGGTTGTATCATATACATACACTCGTCAAGACTCCCATTAAGGAAAGTTGTCTTGACGTCCATTTACCAAATTTCATAATCAAAATGTGCGGCGATGGATAAGAGAATCCGGATAGATTTAGGCATGGCTACCGGCAAAAAAGTTTCCTCATGCTCGATTCTTTGTTACTGAGTGAACCCTTTAACAACAAGCCTAGCTTTGAAGATTTCAACCTTCCCGTCTGCTCCTCTCTTCTTCTTGTAGATCCACTTGCATCCAATGGGCTTTATCCCTTCGGGTGGTTCTACAAGTTCCTAGACCTGATTGGAATACATAGATTCTATATCTGAATTCATAGCCATTTGCCAAAGATTTGCATCTTTGTCTTGTAATGCTTTATTGTAATTACAAGACTCGGTATCCAGTTCTGCCGAGATCCTATTAAAAAACTCTCCCAAGAACATATACCGGTCAGGATTGTTAAACAACCCTCCCACTACAACGAGGCACTACCTATGTCTGTGTACTAGCAGTAACAGGCTGTGCAGAATCTGAACCCTGTGCATTATCACCATGTTCTTGATTTGCACCTGTCCCGATAATCCTCCCACTATGTCGAGGTAATGGAATATCAGTGACTTGTGATTCCTCTTCCGTTCAACTGGTATTTTCTCTCAGCTCTTCCAGAATAATTTTTCTAATGGGCCTGTGATCCATAATATAATTCTCTTCCAAGAATCGAGTATTGGTGCTAACAATGACCTTTTGATCCTTAGGGTTATAAAACAGACCACCCTTCGTTCCCTTTGGATACCCCACAAAGAAACAGACTTCTGTCCTCGGTTCCAACTTACTCGCGTTTTCTTTCAGCACATGTGCTGGACACTCCCAAATCCGAATGTGTTTCAAACTAGGCTTATGCCCAGTCGACAATTCTATGGGAGTAGAAGGTACTGACTTAGAAGGTACCATGTTCAGAATGTAAGCCGCTGTCTCTAAAGCGAGT
>JAUMHN010105061.1:0-24766 GCA_032360265.1 Heliamphora ciliata
TAGACACACGTTATCTAATAGTATATCAGCATTCAAAAAATACTATATAGCATTAAAATAAAAATATATAGTCTTGTGATGAAAATGTTGCAATTAAAAAAGTCAAAAATAAAAAATAAAACGGTATCAAATAGGAAACGTATAAATATATGTGTATATCAATGTGTGTGTGCATACATTATTATACTTTAATTAAGGATGATTCTAATTGCCCTTTTTTGTTTTTTTGGACACCACTTTTTGAATTAAGAGACATGTGCATGATCTTAATGCATGTATTTATGATCACCCTTTAGCTATGGATAAAATTGTCCACAGCACTATTATTATTTAAGAAGAGTTTTTTGTGAGAAAGTCAAAAAGTAAACAGAACTTGTTTCTAAAGAAATATTAAAATAGGACTCGTTAACAAATCGTTCAAAAAAGTGTGATACACAAGCTTTGTTTGGCTTCAATTTTTAACTTTTTATTTGAAATCATAAAAAAGTCAACAAGCAAATCATAACATTTTCTCTTTGCAGGGAGCATAAAACCACATTTTAACTAAACGAAATTTTTTTAAAAAATAATTTGATTTTAAGGCTCCGTTTATGTCAACGTAAAATATTTTACTCATTACCTATTTTTCGATATTTGGTTAACGAAATATAAGTAAAATATTTCACTTAAGTAAAATATTTTACATCATAAGCCAAAATTATTTTCCTTTTAAAAAATTCGTAAGTTATTTTGGGAATCCATCTCTTAACCTCTTCCAACACATCTTTCCTCTCCTGTTTTATTATGTCTACGCCCCCCGCCAATAAAAGATAACAAACGATTTTTCTCTGGTTTGCCTAGGAATGGAAGAGCTGAGTAACAAAAAGCAGGTTCGAGATGAATCAGACCAGTCGGAGCTGGATTCTCCCGAGGTGAAGAGACTAAGAGACGATCTCCTCGCTAACCTCGACGACTCAGATCTCGGCACCACCAGTCCCGATCTGGATTTGTTCATGAAGAGCTTCGAGAAAGAGATCTCTGCTTCGCCGCATCCGGTGGCGGTCCTTGGCCTGACGTCAGAATCTAATGAGTCTCAACCGGAGTTAGGCTTCCTTCTCGAAGCATCCAACGACGAGCTCGGTATCCATAATGAACTGTTGGTGCAATGGCCGCTGCGTATACGAAAAATATTACAGCAGCGAGCACCGCCGGAGAAGTCATCGCCATTGTTTTTCTCAATTTGGAGCTCAAACTAGACGAGTTTGAGCGGTCGTACACTGTTTTGATTCTTTTGGGAAGGGAAGGGAAAAAATTGAAGAAAAGAAAAAAAGAAAAAATTGAACTGAACAATAGAAAAAAGAATTTCTGTAAATATTTTTCCTATGTCAACCAAACACCAGAAAATAAAAATAAAAAAGATAAATTTTGTAAACATATTTTACATAAAAAATATTTTACTTTAAAATAAACGGAAATTAAAAAACAAAAAGCATGATTTTAAACTGTATTACTAAACGAAGCCATAAATTTAAACTTTCACCAAAACGATGAACAGTGAAACATTACCAACATCCATTTGGTCTTTATATATAGCAAATAAAATGTGGGTTTTGTGAGAGTGAATGTGAAAGCTCTAAAATTTTAAATTAATTTTTTACAATTTTAAATTAAGAAATATTTTTAAAATATTTGATTGGCAAATTTATTCAACTAATTATTTTTTAAACTTAAAAGTATCTCAAAAAACATTTCAAAAAATTAATAGTTAACAAACTACATAAACTATATAATTTTTAAGCAGTTATATTCTCTCAATGAAATTATGAAAATTTTATTTTACTTCACTATTGATCTTTATCATTAATCTCGTTTACGCTTAAAAGTGTTTTCTCATTGTCTCATCACATAACAAGATTAAATATACTCTTTCACACCCTCAATTCCAAGGCATGTGAACTAACCCTAACCAACCAACCCAAATAAAGTTATCTCAAGAAAAAGGGTTTTAAACTCAAAAACTCCACAAAAACTCTTTAAATAAATCATTTGAAACGGAGGATTTTCAAACCCCAAGAAAAGAGATTTCGAAAACAAAAGGTTGAAAAAGTACTCTAATAGGCAGATCGCTCAATCAGTCTCAAGACCAATCGATCGGTCTTCCACAAACCACAACAACCGAGAGCAGTGCTTGACCGCTCGACAGACCGATCGATCGGTCCATCGAGCGATCCAACCCTGGACCCTTTTTTAAATCATGGTTTTCCAATTCCAACATCTCAAACTCCAACCATGCTCTCCAACTAGCATTTAAGGATAACCCAAATATGTAAAAACAACGTTAATATGCCGAGAAATAACCCCAACCGTCTCATTCAAAGGAAACCCATGTTTGAACCTAAGGATTTCAAACGGAAAACCAGGACAAACCCAAAATAACCAATCGATGTCCTCACATGCATACAATCCATGAGTACATAGTCTTAAGACCTTACAGAATTGTACGAACGAACCCAAATATATGCGATTAATGTATCAAAAAATTACATTTACAAGATTAAATGTTGGTAAAAGATCTTTCTACAAATGAATGTAACTCTAACAAAAGATCCAAAAGCGGTCTCAACGACCAAACTCCTTAACCGATCGCTTTCTTCTCGTTATCACCTGAAAGGTTTTAAACAGCACGAGCCGAAACTCGTAGGAAATTGACTAACAATGAACATAAGTATGACATGCGATGATGGTTATGCGAAATGCAACACATAGATTTATCAAAAACTGAATTTCATTCTTTACCAAAACCCATTCGCATAACCGATTTTTCTTATACAAATTAAACCAAATTTCTCTCACAAACCCATCATTTAATCTGTTATCTCAGTTTCATTACTCCCATTTCAGATCTATCAATTTCCTCAACTCACGCAAACACATACACACACACGCACATGCACGTGCACACGCATACGTACGCGCACATGCACACGCACACACACTTTACCCACTTCTCCTCATATCTCAACCATTTTATGGTTTTACAATTTAACTTGATTCAAAGACTATTGTACGGTTTTTCACCGAGGGACAAGTATCTAACCCAATTGAATTTTAGTACTTTTTATCTCAACCATTCCATGTACTTTTTACTGTCTTTCATCTTGTTCTTTCATCGTGGGCCATGTATCTAGCCTAATTCAATCCATGTACTTTTTATAGTCTTTCACCGTGGGCCAAGTATCCAACCTAATTATGGTTTTAAAAATAATTTAAGAACCGACGCTGGACGAGCATATAGGCCCATGCATGGCTACTACTGATCGGGCCACGCGAGACTCGCTAAGTGGCAAATGCGTTCTATAACCCGCTACAACTATGCCTCCTTTTCGATTATTAGCCGATGTGTAGGGTACGCAAATCTGCGCAATTTTTTGGTCTTTCACTGATGAGTTAGACTAGCCCATAATTACAACCCACAGATCTTAAATCGGTTCATTCGCATTGTCATTTTCAAAATTATACCCACGAGTTCAACTTAAATATGGTTTCTCTTGCCAAACCCAACACGATCAAAATTATTCATCTTATAATCCTCACAAGTCCAACCGTTAAACCTGATTTCTCTTGGCAACACCAAACCCACACATAGAGTTAAAATCATTCAATCATTTTTAATATTCTCATGTATCGTATAAATTTATGAAAAGTTTGTACACAACTTGGATAAAATCACCCCAATTTGTCCAAAAGCCCTTCAATTTCATCATTCGGATTCAACAACCCAAAAACTCCCAAATTTTCATAAATTTAACCCAAATCAAACCCTAACTTTCCATATCACAAAATTACAACTCTCCAATGATAATATCATGATAGAACTATCATAAATCATCTGAAAACACAAGGTTTAACATGCTTTGATTCCAAACCCAAACCTAGGGTTGCAAAAAAATCTAGGTTTTTCGTTCTTTTCATGTATAAACTCAAGTATACAACTCATATCTAATAAATCTTCATAGATAGTTATAGTTCCTACCTCTTAGATGCTCAAAACACAAGATTCCAACCATAGGGAGCTTCAATCGACCAAACCTCCAACCAAGTGGCACAGATGAAAATTCCAACGCGTGCCTCCAACCTCTAATGGGTGTTCTTTCAAGAGGGAAGAAAGGGATCACCTCTAAAGGAGCAAGAGAAGCTCAAGGAGGACTCAAAACCTAGATCTAGAGGTTAGGGTTCCAGCTTAGAGAGAGAAGGAGATGAGAGAAATGATTTTGGGAAGCTTCAATCCCGACTTTAAGTTGCTCTTGTCACAGATTGATAGATACCAATCCGTCTCTCGCTGGACAGTACTCCAAGGAAAGAAAATATACACATAAACCCAAATTTTATTCCAACGCTTCACGGCTCATTCAATCAGTCCACGATAATTATTTTCATGCATAATCAAATATATAATTATCACCAACAATCGTTAACAAGATTAAATTTTAATTTTTCCACATAATTAAACACTTAACCATTTTCCACCGAAAACATCACAATATGGTTTAATTAACCTTTTCAATTTAAAAGGGATCGGGTCCCTACAATCTCACCCACTTAGGAATTGTTGTCCCCAAAATTCAACACTAGATCCCGAGTCAACACCCTCCATCAACCATCACTATCTACAAAGTAAGATTTCACAAGGTTGTCCAATGATAAAGATGCTAACGCATCTTGCACCCAAGACTAACGCATCACAACATACCCATGTTTTTGAAGGATAAACATTGATACCGATTACTTCTGCAAAGAAGGTCTCACTAACCCCAAGCTTATCCACATGTTGTCGGACTAAGGTTCCACTAAGGCCACTGAGGCTCAACACAACTTACATCGATGCGATTAAACATATAGCACGAAACTAATCCACAACCAGAACGGGTTTCAAACACTCTTCACTTTTGTTCGCAAGGACTAGGATTTCCACTTGAACTGCCACAAACTAGCCCATCTATATCTCAAAATGCATACCATGGTATACTTCTATTAGCCAAAATACACATCGCCATACCGTAATATCTTTCACGAGGATTCGTACGCATCCCACCCAAAATCTTATTCAAGCCTTCACGATCATTTCATCACTATAGAATTTCCAAATCACAGCATCATTCTACATATGTCAAAAACATCATCACAAGAACTGAAGAGATTCTCATTCCTGAGCGGATACAACAAACATTTGGTTCTAGGGAAGGAATCTCACTCAGATCATAAAAAACTCTAAAGAACACATTTTCTTCCCACGAGTCACAAACGGTCTATCTAAACCTTCACCCTCTACCAATCTTCAACCCACAAACCTCAATTCTCACTTCGCGGACTCACTAGGTGTCACATTACCGTCAAGATCTAGATTCCATGCAACCGAGGTTACCACCCGAGCATTATAGGGATTAAAATGAAGACTGACACGTGAGTTTCATGAGCTACTTGGGCAAAACATGCCGCACAGGCCACACAAATACCCAGTTCGTATGGTTAACAGTGCCGTATAGGAAAAACATTCAACAGGTACATATTTACCTATACGAACCCATCCACATCACATGTTACATTATTGCGCATATACATTGTAATGCCCCGATTTCGTAACAATAAAACTCTGCAATATAAGAAGTAAAGAGACCTGCATTAACGACTTTTAAAACAAAACCCACCCCAAAGATAAATCAAAACTAAGCCTTGTGTGAAATTAAAACCAACCCCTTTCATTTTTTTCTTTTCATAAATGGTAGAAGTAAAGAAATTGGTTTTCTTGTAAAATAGCCTCCAAGTAGGCTAATATATACCCCAATGGATGCCCTAAGATAGCAAACAAAACTTCTTTTTAAACCAAAGTTTTCAAGAATTTCACCCAGCGGAGACCGCTCGAGCGGACCGCTTAAGCGGTAGGCTACTCGAGAGTCCCCAAGGCTAAATACTTAAAAGTTTTCCAACTATTAGAAAAATCAACCATTCTCCTCATAGTTTGAACATAGTTTTAAATGTATAGAAATCTAAAGTTAAATATGCATTTGGCACTAAAATAACTCCATTTAACTCCAAAATACATAATCTTAGCATTTTAATCCATAGAATTGATACACAACAAAGTAATTGAATCTGAAACACTTGTCCAATGCCCTGACATGCATGCAAATCATGAATCCATGGCCTTCGGGCCTTATAAACAAGGTATTACTAACCCTCAAACATACATCCAAGGTGCAAAAGAATTATGATTACAATGATCAGTACACAAAAGATTCTCTCAAAAATTCTGTAATTCTATCAAAATTAACCCAAGGAGGTTTCCATGAACCTATATCTCACCCTGCTATCTTCTTTTCGCTATCACTTGAAATGTTTCACACACTATATGCCGAGGCTCGTAGAAAATAGACTAAAGACGAATAAATGCATGACATGCGATGACGGTTATGTGAAATGCAACACGTAGTTTTCTCAAAAAAAGTACTAATTTTGTTTCCAAAACAAACACCATTCACATAATCGATTTTTCATTTTTAAAACCAACTCTGTTTAGTCCTTTGTTTCCTTACCATTATAACCATTTCTAGTTCTCGATTAACCGCATACACACACGCACACATGCGCATACACACGCGTGTGCAACTTCGAACTCTTTCCAAATCTAAACCAATTTATGGTTTAAGTTGTTAAGAATTGATGTCAGATGAGTTTATAGACCCATGCATGGCCACTACTGATTGGGTCGCAAGGGACCCGCCAAGTGACATATGCGTTCTATAACCCGCCTAGGACTTATAGACCCATGTATGGCCACTACTAACTGGGTCTTTAGAGACCCGCCAAGTGACATATGTGTTCTATAATCCACCGCGACTCATATAACCTGCGTAGTTTTTTAGTCTTTCACCGAGGAGCTAGACTAGCCCATAATTAAATAATTGTGGGATCTAAATCAGTTCATTCATTTCAGTATTTCCAAAATTTTAAACACGAGTCTAGCCCAAACATGGTTTCTCTCGTTAAACCCAACACGATCAAAATCATTTACATTACAACCCAAGTCCAACCGTTAAACTCGATTCCTCTCGTCAATACCCAACACACACATGGGATTTAAATTATTCAATTGGTTTCAATACTCTCATAATTCATACATTCAAATAAAAAGGTTAGAAACAAACCCTAAATCAATATCTCATATCATTGACATTCATTAATTTAAAGGATTTATTCAAAATTCCTAATCCAACGCTCCTTTGTTCTCATGCATCATATAAATTTATGACAATCTGTATACTAGTAGATTAACATAAACCCAATTTGTCCAAAGCTTAAATTAATTTCATCATTTGAACCCAACAGCCCAAAATGCCCCAATTTTCAAGGTTTTTCACATTTTCTCAAATTCATGGAATTTTTACACGAATAAGTTGATACAACCTCTAATTTACCAAAATTCAAGTTAATTTAGCGATTTGAGCTCACCAACCAAAAACTCCGAAATTTGTTCAAGAATCAATCCAATCCAAGACCCTAGTTTACCAACTCTCATATTCGAGATTTTCCAACATGAATAGCAAGATAGGCTTAACACAAATCATCCATAAACATTATATTTAACATGCTTCAACCTCCAATCTAAACCTAGGGTTCCAAAAATATATATTTTTCAAGCTTTTATGCATATACGCAAGGTATGTAACTCATATTCAACAAAAGTTCAACAATAATCATAGATCCTACCACTTTGAAGTTAAATCCATAAGAAATAATCCCTAGGAAGCTCAAATGATCAAAACCTCTAACCAAACGATGAGAAACGAGCTTCCAATGCGTAGCACCAACCTCCAACAAATGTATACTCAAGAGGGGAGCACGGGAGATCCGCTGAAGGTGGGTATGAGTAGCTTTAAGATGCTCCATTGGAGTTTTCTAGGGTTAGGGTTCAGGTTAGAGAGAGAGGAAAGGAAGAAAATGGAAGAAAAGGCTTAACCCACGACTTTTAAAAGCCTCTGCCGATAGTTCGCTCGAGTGGACTCGTGACCGCTCGAGCAGTCACTGCTGTGCGTGACTCTGAGAAAAAGAATCACATGCAATTTTGAATTTTGTCCAAACACCCCAAAACTTATCGAAACAATACTCAATAACTAACCTTATGCATTATCAAGTATATAATTATCGTCATCATGATAAAATATTAGTTCTTTCGCACAATTAAATCCATTTCCATCTTCCAACTGAGGTCTCTTAACAAATTTTAATTAGCCCTAAAAAATAAAAAGGGATTGGGTCCCTACAACCTCTTCCTCTTAGGAAATTTTACCCCCGAAATTTAACATTAGAACTCAAGTAAACTTCCTTGCCGTCAACCACCCGTAATTTCCCATGGAATGACGTCTCGCAACACAAACATGTTTTCGAAGAATAAGCATCCATACCGATTGCCTCCATGAAAAAGGTCTCACTAATGCTGAGGTTATCCAAACATCATCGGATCGGGATCCAACTCAAACTGGACGCGACCAACACAAGCGATCAACGCATAGCACGAACTAATCTACAACTAGAACTATTTTCAAACACTCTCCACTTCTATTCATAAGAACTATGATCTTGTTTGAACTGCTACATACTAACTCATCCCTATATCAAAACGCATATTGTGGACTACTCCTGTAAACTTAAACACACATTGTCAAATTCTGACATTGCTCATAGGGATTCATACGCACCATACCCAAAATCTTGTTCAACCCTTCACGATCCATTGATGACTACAAAATTTAAAGCCATTTCATCATTCTACATACGTCAGAAATGCTACCACTAATGCTGAAGAAATGCTCATTCCCGAGCAGAGACAACAACTCTTGGGTTTCAAAAAAAGAACTCACTCAACTCATCGGAATCTCCAAAGATCACCTTTAATCCTCCTAATCTGTAAACATCTCATTTAAACCTTCACTCTTTTCCCACCCTCGACCAGTTCCTTAATTCGCAAACCACAACTCTCATCTCGCAAGAAAAAAACTAGGTGTCACATCATAGTGAAGGCTAAGACTCCATACAATAGAGATTACCACCCTGGTATTATAGTCATTCAGAGTAATACGATCACATGAACTCAACGAGTCACTTGGGCCAAATATGCCACACAGATAAAACATTTCATAGGTACATATTTATATACGTAAATCCAATTGCATCCCACATAACAACACAACGTACATATGTAACCCCAAATTTTACCATCGAACCTTTGACTCTTAGTTCACTGTTCAGCCTCTAATCGATCACAGTGAATCCCATTCGGCACTAACTCACACTTATAATATGTACGTTAGTCCATCGTGTCCATAACATCCCTCACTTAGTCAAATATTGAACTCTAGACAGTCGTCAATCATACCATTTGTCAATGCATGCACATACATTCGTATCTTTTCATTACGTCCGTACCACGCATATAATGATTCTCCATTAGGTAGTAACAACACATGATTTCCAATCCCTCACCAATGCCATTCAACCCATTCATACTATAACGACCCAGCTCAAACCCTAGTTGTAACAACCCGGTTGATCATGACCCATGTAAAAACTCAGCCCAAACCGTAGTATTAGTAATGGTTAACCGACAAAGTCTTCGGTCGTTGAAAGATTAGAAAACCCTAACTTAACCCGAAATCCTAAGTTCCATCCGAAAACCCTAAAAAAAGTCCTAAACTCCAACAATAAAACCCTAACACCCGAAGAACCTACCAACCTCCTAATTTATGTAATTATCATGAAATAATGAATTAAAAAAATCAATCAAAATTTCTCATAATTATGGTAAAATAACCCTTTGGCCCCTAGTACACCAAAAATTTTTAAAAATCCAAATTTTGACACATGGACATCCTAAATTAAAGATTTAAATACAACTAAGTGATAAAAGAAAAAATAACATCAAAAATGATAAATAAATAAATAAAAAAAAGACCCCTAGTGGCCGATTCTCCTTGGGAATTGTGCCAAAAAGTAGTTTTTTGCTTTTTAAAATTTAAAAAGATAAAAAAATATGTCAAATCAAGCATTATGATGATCCAAGATTTATTGAACAAGTAATATACATAATAATATGGTATTATAGGCTAACAAAGGCAAACAAATTATTATTAAATTTCATACACACTAAAATAAGTTTAAAAACCCTATTTTGTCAGATTACCTTAAATTAACTTAAAGGACTACATCTATTTAATCGACTGCTATGAAAATTATGATAATTCATGAGAATACTAAAATTATCATAAACTTACTAAAATAATAAGTTTTAGTAGGAAAAGACACCAAAAAGATACATCAAATTAACTTTTAAGACACTTTTTTGCACAAAATGACACGGAAACCTAAAATAAGCCCCTAATTAATACAAAATTCAGCCTTTTTGACTTCCTAACACCCCCAACCAAAATCCATACAACCAAATCTGATGTTATCTCTCAGAAGTTGCACTAAGTCACATCGACCCATGTGAAGGGAAGAAAAAAAAGGGGGTGGGGGGGTTCAAAAAGTCATTATGATGTTCCCTAAATCTTTTCCTATAAGACTAAGCCAAACACCCTCTTTCCCCTCTATCATATTCATCCGAGTGAGGGAGGAGACCAGATTAAAAGTGTTCTTAGGAGCTTGGGTGAGTTTCAGAGAAGAAAGAAGAGAAGGTTCCAAGAAAGGGGTCTTTGGAGACCAAGGAATCAAAAAGCTAAGTCCTACAAGTCATCCACCATTTCTAGGACCTCAAACAAGTAAGTAACTCTTGAATCCTACCTTTCAAACTCCATTTGAATATGTCCCTAACTCACCTTAACTCAATCCTCTCAACATAATCAAAAACAAAATCGAGAACCGAAAGCGAATCGAAAAGGTGTCGTAGTAACAAACTAGGGGCTATTATGTTCTTGAATAATATGAGGCATGGTTGTGTGTTGTTATTTTTGAGTTTGATGACTTAGGATTGTTATGGAATCTTGGTATTCATGTCTAAAACACAAGCATGCAAAGAAATGGGGCAAAACCTTGATATATCATAAGTAGGAGACTTGAACATATAAGGACCTAATTTTGGAATACTTAAACGTTTCTGTTATGAGTTTTGAAGTATTATAACTCAATGTAGAAAAATGATTTAAGCACGGTCTTTATGTATGGATTTAGAGTTTTTTGTTATCTTTCATCCAAAGTTGGTTTGAACTCAATTGAGTGAGTAGAACTCGAGACTTTACAAGTCTACCAAAGTGTGTCGTTTTCAGACCAGTCAACAAAACAAACCTAAAAACCCTAGTTTAAAATGAGATCCGAGTTTTGGTCAAAACATAAACGTTATATACAACATGTATATCGAGCTACCCACCAAAAATGAACCCAAAAAACTGAGGTTTGATAGGTCAAAACCCCTCAGAAATTCTCGGTTGAGGTTTAGCTATTTAAAGACACTTCTGTCACATATTTGTGTATAGCCTAAAACCCCTATTTTGAGTGACCTACTTCATAAGTAGTCTTCATAAATATTGTAGATAACATAGTAAACTACATACCGTCCAAAAATAGAACCTAGATATCTAGGGAAAGCCCCTCAAATTCTTTTCAAACTCTGTCTAAAACCAGTTCAGCTAAGAGTTTGGCGGCTGACAGAACCTATTTTACAAAATAGCTTATATCTTCAACTTGTTTCAAACAACCACCCCTAGCACCCTTCATAAGACTTGTAGGACACATGTTAGTCTAGATCATATCCAAAAATGGGCTCACTTTGACTCGATTTGATACCCCAAACCCCTGTCCAACGAAAGCACATTTTCTGTTAAAAAAAATCAACCAAAGTGCTAAACCGTTTTCGTTTCAATGACCTTCTTCACCCATTTTCCATAGGTTTTGGCCTTAGTGTTAAATATAAGAGTTGTAGGAAATATTTTATCTAACTAGTGTTTAAAAATCATAACTTGATTCCAAGTCTAGATATCCCAAAACCTAGCTGTCTTTTTAAATTTAATACTTGAACTTGGCCTTAAAGTTGTTACGTGTATGTTTGAGTACCTTTTTATCTTGAGACTCGAATTTGAGTTTTGATCGATTTGAATCAGTGGAATTATGTTTCTAAGTGAATAAACGACAATTAGAACTCATGCCAACAAGTTTTGAATTGTATCTTGAGAATTGTAGCCAGCGCCTCACATACTTGTACTTTATGATTAGTGAGTTGTATCATGAACTTTGCCATGATTAGTTGATGCCATGCTATAGATAGTCGTACTTGAAATCCATACTGCACATCATAGGCATTGTCACCTTCATCCTGGCATGTTGGAGTCTATCATGTATTGTTGTAGGTTGGAAAGTCATAGTCGTTTTCATGATTCTAAGTCTAGGACGACCATGGTTGTCAGTTGTGATTATTTTGAGATGTATTCTATGTGAACACCTTGGGTGCGTCCCCAGTGTTTGGAATTAGATTATGATGGAAATTGTGATAATAATATTGTTGGGCACTATGGGTTCGTCGCTGGCGTGCTATCATTGTAATTTAGACTTTGAAATTGTGATAATAATATTGTTGGGCACCATGGGAGTGTATGGATATGGCCTGGGAATGTTCCCCGACCCCACGCTGTTGTGTTTGAATAAAACAGTTGCAGTATGTAACCGGGCGACGTGATTATTATTCACAACAAAGAGTTTTGGTGATGGCTTTAGTGTGCAATTTGTCCAGATCTCGGGGTGGAGTTCACACGATCAGTGTATAGTTAGAAGTTGGGTTGTGGGCACATACATCTCATGCATTGCATTGCCCTCCTTGAATGTAAATTATGTACTTGTTTACTTTATGTGACATTATCAATGCTTTAACCTTTATAATTATGGGTTTTGGTAGATTACTTGTGGATTTCTTGGGTAGGACTTAGGGTTTACTTCTAAGCTACGCCTGACGCTGTTTACGCCACAGGTGAAGGGCAGGAATTACAGAAAGAGGACTATCATGAAGAGCCTGAATATCTGGAAGAAGAAGGGTACAATGAGCCACAAGGATTCAACATTTCCCTTGGGGAGCAATAGAATTTATTCTTCAGTCTTTTTATCCAAGATACTATATCTTACTTTGTTGGACGACTGTAATACCTTTACTTACATTAAATGGTTGGTCAAGCTCTTGAACTTTACTTATGCTATTAAGTACTCTATTTACTTACAATGTATCGGTAGAATAACCTTAATTATGCAAATATTTACATCTTTAACGTTCCCAGAAACTGGGGCATTACAACATAGTATTAGAGCCTAGGTTTAGTGAACCTTCAGGCCTTGAGTTATGGAAAACCGGGCATTATGTCGCATTGAAGCACCATAGGATGCGTTGTATTACTTATTATTATCATCTATATATTATAAGAACTAAAATCTGCTACATTTAAGTCTTATAGCTAGTTGTGTTAGGACGCTACCAGATTCTGAAGCAGCAGGGAATCTACATGCAAAAGATGAGTAAGGGCATCTAGATCGAAGATCGAAGACCGGATATTCATGCAACGAGTTGTCGTATTTTATGAGGGGTAGACGGGAGTATGCACTAGGAGAAGTTTCAGATATCACCTCGAGAGCCACCGTTAAAACCCCGCAACTTCATCATTATAAGTTCTTTTCTCATTTACCCCAAGCCCTTGTATCAACTTTTATACCTAGTTGAAGTTCTTTTTCTTGTCATTCCTTCTTATATAATTAGTCCTCAACGGTAACATCGCGTGTCGTTCGTCGGTAACCCTTATGCACCCAAGTCTTGTTGATAACCCTATCAGAAATTTAATCCTAGAAAATACCCTTATCCTCAAGTTTTCTGCCTCGATGATGATCGGTCTTCACATGTGATTCTCCTCCGATTTAAGCCAACATCCTTGAACTAACACTTCTTTCATAGAACTCAATATTATTTCTTTGTTAATTACCCATTCCGAACATTCGACATTGATAAAATCTTTTTCCAAAGTTCATTTTTCTCGATTCTAAAACCACAATTTGTTGTAGTGATTTTTTGAATTCTTAGTACACTCCCGAAATCTTTATAAGGGAAGTAGACTTGGATGCTTGAAATGCGTTAGGCCAACGTAACTTCAAGGAAAATATCTAGTTTGGCTACCCATTGCTTAATATGTCTTTTATCAGAATCTTATAGTACTGAATTAGTCCCGAGGACGTTTGTTTAAGTATTGTTCATTGTCCTCCTCTTGTTTCACCTACACCGATGAAGGCTTTTCGAATATCAAATTCTTTGTGACTCACACCCTTATCACATTCTCTTAATAAACTTGTATTCTTACCACGCATGGACGACTGACCAATTCTGAGAAAACTGAGCAGTTCCCAATGTCAACAAAACATAAACTGAAATGGGTAACAGATTACCAAGACCTCCTAAGGTGAACAACACGGCCACTGTAACTTCAGTAAGAATCTTACTTGGACAAGAACTAAAGATATCACAATTCCCGCTTCAACCAGACTATGTCTTACATAACTATTAAACAATTTTTTATTAACACTGCATATGCTACTCTACACCTCAACACTACCTCCTCCCAAAAGGGATAGGCGCTCTAGGTTTATCAATCCAATACCCCAAGGGACACAACCCAAACACTCATACTAACAGGGTAGAGAAAACACTTCTTCACCGTGTGGCTACGAGGAATAAATCCTACACTTATACGATCACGATGGCACAGATTTATAAGGCCCAACCAAAAGGATCCTGATAAGCGTACAATATTTTATGAAATTTTAATTGCCTTAGTAAGCCACCAAACTAAGAAACTACCAAAAGGGTCCGAGGACTCACATTCAACAAGGATAAAATAACTCGCACCTGATAACCCTTTACAAGGTAGTTCTCATTGCCTAGAGGAAAGAGATCAACCGGAGACCTCCACTCACACACATCGAATACCATTACTTCATTGTACCTCAAACGACTCGTCTCGCACGCCCACAAGCTCAAACCCGGGTATACACCTAGGCATGGCACTACCCGTTCACACTACATCGAGACCTCGCCTCACAAGGTATCGCTACACTAACCTAACTCCCAGCAGATAGACACTATCATGTTACAACTTTGAGTATAGGAACGACTACAGTCTCCTAACCATAAGGATAACAACCAAACTCACAAGCACAAAGAAGATGTAAAAAGGGATGATATGAATAAAGGTACCTCGGATGATGGACGGACTAGCTACGGTGCCTGGCATAGCGGGTACCACCAAAGCCCTAGGCTCTACGAGGGCATACACTCATCCCTACGAAGCTTGTCCTGGATGTGCTCCTAAAGCACTTTGAACACCTCCTTCCCGAGGACAGTTCCGACGAAAGTGACTCGCTTAGCCACACTAGAAACAAGAAGGATTCTACTATTGCCCTTTCAATAAGCACTCCCTGGCATGATGGTTGGGCTATTTATAAAAGAAGCAAAACATCTCTTGATGCTCAAAACGCCTCGATAAGGCAACATATGAAGCATGTGCAGAATGTGACTATCGTTGAGGTCCCGTAGGATAAGAACTATAACCACCCAACTTTCGCTTTCTCAATTAGCACCCACCAGTTTGCGATCTCGTGCCTCCTAGCTGTGACTTCCTCTTCCTAATCTTATGACTCTCCACCAGCGTTGCATCAACTCTGATAACGGCCTCTACTAGCTCCGTGTAGACTCAAGTTCCAAGAACCACAACCTTATCCTTGATGGAGAGTCGAAGGCCCTGCTCGAATCACTCGGTGCGCAACTTTTCAGTTTCCACCATCTCTGGTGCAAACTGGGATAAATTTGTAAACCAGGCCTCATGTTGGACCACTGACATGTTCTACTGGATGAGGGAGAGAAACTCCTCCCGGTGAGTGCCCCTTGAAGATCCTAGAAGGTACTTTCTCAGTAAAATCCTAATGAAAGCGGCCCATGTACCCTCCACTATAGTCTTGGCCATCTTCCACCACTCTTGCACGTCCTTCCGAAGTTGGAACGCTGTAAATCTTACCCTTAGTTCGTCTTCCATAATCCCCAACGTGTCAAAAGTTGTAGTGATCACCCTCTACCATTTGGTAACAGCCTTGGGATCAGACTCCCCGAAAAAGGTTGGGGGATCCATCCATTAAAACTATCTCATCATATCTGCCGCTCTCAGTTCGGGACCTCTTGCTCCTTCCTTATCCACCTCTACTAAAGCTCGCACCGTCGTGAGCATGTTTGTCCCCTTCTTCAGGAACTCGGGCAGAAGCACAACCTCGGTCCTGACCTCGGCCTCTACCTCTTCTTGGTAACATTGCTCTCTATAAGGAAGGATAAAGAGTCATCAATACAAGAGGACTAAACCATCCCATCTTTCATGAATAACGTTATCTTTAATCAAGTCATCATTTAACAAGTATAACCATATCAACACATCTCACGTAACGAGGAGGACTAATCGAAATGACGCACCAATTCGGGTTACTCGTTTGAATTTCTTGTTAGAATAGACGTTGGCAAAATGCCTTTCTAACTCAAACCCCACACTAGTTGACCAGACACCCAAGGGAAAGATACATCATCCTAAGAATCCAACCTTCATGCCCATATACCATATAACATGCAATCATCAATTCATTTCAAAGATGTATCATGCAAGCATGCCAAAACATGGGTGACACACATCAATGCAAACTATCGCGCAATAGATCAACTATTCCCACGGCTCATAGGTATTCGAACCTAGAGCTCTAAAACCAATTTGTAACGCCCTGATTTCGTAACAATAAAACTCCGCGATATAAGAAGAGACTTGCATTAAAGACTTTTAAAACAAAACTGAGTCAAAAGATAAATCGAAACTAAGCCTTGTTTGAAATTAAAACCAACCCCTTTCATTTTTTTTCTTTTCATAAATGGTAGAAGTAAAGAAATTGATTTTCTCGTAAAACAGCCTTTAAGAAGGCTAATATATGCCCCAACAGATACCCTAAGATACTAAAAAACTCATTTTCAAATCGAATTTTTCAGGAATTTTACCCAGTAGAGATTGCTCGAGCAGACCCACCACCGCTCGAGCGGTGGGCTACCCAAGAGTCCCCAAGGATAAAAACTTGAGAATTTTCTAAGTACTAGAAAAATCAACCATTCTGCTCATAGTTTGAACATAGTTTTAAATGTATAAAAATCCAAAGTTAAATACGCATTTGACACTAAAATAACTCTTAACTCCAAAATACATAATTCTAGCATCTTAATCCATAGAGTCGACACACAACCAAGTAATCGAATCCGAAACACTTGTCCATCGCCCTGACATGCATGCAAATGATGAATTCATGGCCTTCGGACCTTACAAATTAGGGATTACTAACCCACAAATATACATCCAAGGTGCAAAAGAATTACGATTACAATGATTAGTACACAAAAGATTTTACCAAAAATTCTGTAATTCTATCAAAATTAACCCAAGGAGGTTTCCATGAGCCTATATCTCACCATGCTATCTTCTTTCCGCTGTCAACTGAAATGTTTCACACACTATAAGCCGAGGCTCGTAGAAAATAGACTAAAAAAGAACAAATGCAGGACAAGAAAAGATGGTTATGTGAAATGCAACACGTAATTTTCTCAAAAGAAGTACGAATTTTGTTTCCAAACCAAACACCATTGACATAACCGATTTTTCATTTTTAAAACCAACTCCATTTAGTCCTTTATTTCCTCACCATTACAACTATTTCAAGTTCTCAATTATCCTCATACACGCACGCACACACACACGCGCACACACACACACATATGCGTCTTCCAACTCTTTCCAAATCCAAACCAATTCTTGGTTTAAGTTATTAAGAATCGATGTCGGATGAGTCTATAAACCCATGCATGGCCACTACCGACCGGGTCGCAAGGGGATTGCTAAGTGACAGATGTGTTCTATTACCCGTCTCGGACTTATAGACCCATGCATGGCCACTACCGACCGGGTCTCTAGAGACTTGCCAAGTGACAGATGCGTTTTATAATTCGTCGCAACTCACATAACCTGCGTAGTTTTTTAATTTTTCACCGAGGAGCTGGATTAGACCATAATAAAATGATCCTAGGATCTAAATCGGTTCATTCAATTCATTATTTCTAAAATTCCATACACGAGTCCAACCCAAACATGGTTCCTTTCGTCAAACCCAACACGATCCAAATCATTCACATTACAACCCGAGTATAACTGTTAAACCCGGTTCCTCTCATTAACACCCAACACACACATGGAATTTAAATCATTCAATTATTTTTAATACTCTCATAATTCATACGTTCAAATAAAAAGGTTAAAAACAAATCTTAAATAAACATCTCATATCATTGATATTCATCAATTTAATGGATTTATTTAAAATTCCTAGCCCATCGCTCATTTGTTCTCATGCATCATATAAATTTATGACAATTTATATACAAGCAGGTTAACATAACCCCAATTTGTCCAAAACTTTAATTAATCTCATCATTTAAACCTAATAGCCCAAAAGGCCCCAATTTTCATGATTTTTCACATTTTCTCAAATTCATGAAATTTTTACACGAATAGGTTGATACAACCTCTAATTTACCAGAAATCAAGTTAAGTTAGCCGTTTGAGTTCACCAACTCAAAAACCTCCAATTTGTTCAAGAATCAGTCCAATCCAAAACCCTAGTTTACTAACTCCCATATTCGAGGTTCCCCAGCATGAATAGCAAGATAGACCTAACACAAATCATCCATAAACATCATATTTAACATGCTTCAACCTCCAATCTCAACCTTGGGTTCCAAAAATATATATTTTTCAAGATTTTATGCATGTACACAAAGTATACAACTTATATTCAACAAAAGTTCAACAATAGTCATAAATCTTATCTCTTTCAAGTTAAATCCACAAGAAACAAGCCCTAAGAAGCTACAATAATCAAAACCTCCAACCGAATGGTGAGAAACAAGCTACCAACGCGTAGCTCCAACCTCCAACGAATGCATACTCAAGAGGGGAGCAAGGGAGATCCACCAAAGGAGGGTATGAGGAGCTCCAAGATGCTCTAATGGAGTTTTCTAGGGTTAGGGTTTGGGTTAGAGGGAGAGAGAGAAGAGAAGAGGGAAATGAAAGAAAAGGCTTAACCCACGACTTTTAAAAGCCTCTACCGACAGTTTGCTCAAGCAGACTCGTGACCGCTCGAGCAGTCACCGCTGTGCTCAACTCTGAGAAAAAGAATCACATACAATTTTGAATTTTGTCCACACACCCCAAAACTCATCGAAATAATACTCAATAACTAACTTATGCATTACCAAGAATATAATTATCATCATAATGATAAAATATTAGTTCATTCGCACAATTAAATCCATTTCCATCTTCAAACTGAGGTCTCTTAACAAATTTTAATTTGCCCTCAAAAATAAAAAGGGGTTAGGTCCTTACATACATAATCCTACATTTTACAATCAAACCTCTGACTCTTAAGCTGTCATTCAACCTCAAATCAATTGTAAACGACCTCATTTGGCTTTAACTCACACTTATAACACATACATCAGCCCATTGTATTCACAATAGTCCATAATTAGATGTTTATTAAACTCTAGGAAGTCATCAACCATACCGTTTTTCAACACATGATCCTAAAATCCCTCACCAGCGCCACTCAACCCATCTATACCTTTCCCACTCGATAGTTGAACATAGATCCACCTCTTGTACTTAACAGATTCCTTTTTACACCCCACTCACCGAGGCACTCAGTCCACCTAAAGACTAAGCACGAAAGAACCACGCAACTCAATTCGTACACCATTACATTGTTCTTCCAATGTTCGCACTCAAACACTTAATCCTTCCACGTATTCACACTAAGTTGTCAACCAACATCGCTGAAATTAACAGAATCACAACATCTCTAAACTTGTCATATATAGAGTCTGAACATCCCTACAAGAAAATTCCTTCTCTACTCAGATAAGACATTCACAGTCCAATCTAGACAAACAAGCTCACTGTAAATGGCCACGTAGACGAAGGATTTTCGAAGTAAAATTCCTTGTGATTCAAATCTAAAACACATCCTCTCAACAATTTTCTCTCACTTATACTCAACTTGCATCTTTACCACAATAAAAATTCAAACACCAACAACACGAGAGCTAAACAGTTCAACGCCAAACAAACGTAAATCGATACTCGAGAACCCACAACGTGAACAACTCGGTCACAGAAACTTCAATAAGGATCTCACTCAAATAAGAGTTAAGGATGTCAACATTCCCGTACAAATCAAAATATATCTCAAAAAACATCACTCGAACACTCGAACTCACAAGATAGAGCAAACATATATTTCAAGAAGTTTTGAGAAACCAGTCCTACACTCATACGATCACAGTAGTACATATTTTCAAGGCATAACCAAAAAGACCAAAAAGGGGGTACAAGGTTCATTAGGATTTTAATCTTCCAAGGAATCTCCAATCAAGAATCAATTAAAGATCCTGGCATTTACCTCGAACAACAAAAAAAAAATAACTCACACTTAATAATCAATTATAAGGTAGCTCCCCTTCTAAAGAGATCAAGGGTCAACCAGAGACTCCCACTCAACACCACCACCTCCTAGGGTAACCATTAAACACTCGGTTTAGAAGAATACTAACCACTTATCCTTAAAATAACTTCGGATATCACAATAAAAATGTTGTCGACCCCTAATCACAATGGCCACGTTTGTTTCGAAGGACTAATAGTCTGTCTCGACTATTAGTCCAGAGTATAGTCCAATCCGATGTTTGTTAAGCCTCCGGACTAGTTATCCGGACAGATTGTTAGTCTGCCATATGAGGGATAACTAGTGAGGGGGGGAGGTGTGAGATTAGAAAAGATTGAATTAAGGAGTGAATTTAAAAATTTTAAAAAATAATAAGAAATATTAAAATATTAAAATAAATAACATAAAATTTAATAATAACATAAAATTTAACTTATTAATTTATTTAAGTTAATTTTAAAATAAATTAACTTAATATAATAGTAAATCATTATCTAGTCCGTTACTTAATCCTACTCAATTCAAACACAAAAAAATTAATCCCACCTCATTACCAATCCCACCTCACTACTAATCCAATCAAATTCAGTCCGGGTTATCAAACGAGCCCAATGAGTATACCACTCATCACACTTGGTTCTCAAACTCAGTTCCTACTCATGCACATCGAACACCATTAACTTTTTTATACCCCAAACAACGCGTCTCGAACGTCCACAAGTTCATTACCAGGTATCCATAAAGGTATAACATTACACATTCACATTACTCCAAAGCTTCTCCTTACGAGGTTGTGCTACATTAACACGACTCCCAAGGGGTAAACAACAATCTCGAGCTCGCGGCTTAGGCACACTCACTAAAGAAAACATAAATCACTCAATCGAGAACACCCAACTTTGAGACTTCCAACCCAAAGTCACCCTTCACTCCCACAACTATACGAATTCCACTAACACTCTACTGTTCAAGCATAAGAACGACTATACACAACTTGGACCAAACAAATTTTGCCTGCCAACCCTAGGCCAATCTGTACCACTCTATAGTTCACCCATAAGGGTAAGACAACACAACCACCTCCAAACCTTAGGTCAGGACACAAGCCGCCACCATCCCTTAAGGGATATCCTACCCATCGACGCATCATCCTAAAACAACCAAGCCAACTACAATAACAACATCTTTCACAAGGCCCTCAAGTTTTATGCACCCCACACATGCAAGGAAGGCACCAATGGTGACCACGTTGTCACACACGAGAGATTAGATGCTACCCGCACCTCAACTCATGAGTTCAAACCCATAGCAACCGACAAGACCGAGTTGCACAACCACGGCCCACACCACAATCAGACCCTGGTCCCGCCTTAATCATAGAGGCATAACGTCTAGATGAACGAAATCATAAGTATCATTATCATGAAAGTCCACTTAACTTCTTCCTTTCAAAGGATATCCACCGTCTTTCTTCTAACACTCAGCATTCTAAAACCACGTAAACACAGTAGTCATTATCGAGTCATATCATGTCAACGCATATCTATATATCCACATACCGAGGAGAACCCTTAGGAATGACACACCAATCCGGGTGACTCGTTTGGATTTCTTATTAGAATGGACGTCGGCCAAACGCCTTTCTAACTCAAACCCCAAGCCAGTCGACCAAACACCTAAGGGCACGACACATCTTCCCAAAGATCCAACCTCTATACCCACGTACCACATAGCATGCAAACGTCAAGTCAATCCGTAGATATTTTATGCAATCACATAAATACATGAATGTCGTACATCAATGAAAACTCTCATGCAATGGATCAAGCATTCCCACGACTCCTAGGTATTCGAACATTGAGCTCTAATACCAATATGTTACACCCTCAACTCCAAGTCACGTGAACCAACCCAAACGAATCAACCCAAAGAAAGTTATCTCAAGAAAAAGGGTTTTAAACTCAAAAACCTCATAGAAACTTCTTAAATAAACCATTTGAAAGGAAGAATTTTCAAGCCCCAAAAGAAGAGATTCCAAAAACAAAAGGTAGAAAAGGTACTCCAACAGGAAGACCGATCGATCAGTTTTCCACAAACCACAACAACCGAGAGCAGTGTTTGACTGCTCAACAAACCGATCAATCAGTCCATCAAGTAGTCCAACCCTGGACCCTTTTTCAAACCATGGTTTTCCAACTCCAACATCCCACACTCTAACCATGCTCTCCAACCAGCATTTAAGGATAACCTGAATATCTAAAAACAACATTAATAAGCTGAGAAATAACCCCAAACATCTCATTTAAAGGAAGCTCATATTTAAACCAAAGGATTTCAAATGAAAAACCAGAGCAAACCCAAAATAACCAATCGATGTCCTCACATGCATACAATCCATGAGTACATAGCCTTAAGGCCTTATAGAACGGTATGAACAAACCAAAATATATGTGATCAATGTATCAAATAATTACATTTACAAGATTAAATCTTGGTCAAATATCTTTCTATAAAAGAATATAACTCTAACAAAAGATCCAAAAACAGTCTCAGCAACCAAACTCCTTAGCCGATTGCTTTCTTCCCGTTATCACCTGAAAGGTTTTAAACAGCTTGAATCGAAGCTTGTAAAAAATTGACTAACAATGAACATAAGCATGACATGCGAGGATAGTTATGTGAAATACAACACATAGATTTATCAAAAACTGAATTCCATTCTTCACCAAAACTATTTGCGTAATCGATTTTCCTTATACAAATTAAACCCAATTTCCCTCACAAACCCATCATTTAACCTGTTATCTCAGTTTCATTTCCCCTATTTCAAATTTATAAATTTTCTCAACCCACGCATGCATATACACACACGCACACACACGTTACCCACTTCTCTTCATGTCTCAACCATTTTATGGTTTTACAATCTAACTTGATTCAAAGACTATTTTATGGTCTTTCACCGAGAGACAAGTACCTAACCCAATTCAATTTTAATACTTTTTACGGTCTTTCACCGTGGGCCAAGTATCCAACCCAATTCAATCTATGTACTTTTTACGGTATTTCACTATGGGCAAAATATCCAGCCTAATACAATCAATGTACTTTTTAAGGTCTTTCACCGTGGGCCAAGTATCCAAATCTAATTATGGTTTTAAAAACAATTTAGGAACCGACGCCGAATGCACTTATAGACACATGCATGGCTACTACCGACTAGGCCACGTGAGGCCCACCAAGTAGAAAATGAGTTCTATAACCCACCACGACTACGCCTCCTTCTTTGTTATTAGCCGATGGGCAGGGTACCCAAATCTGCGCAGTTTTTTGATCTTTCACCGAGGAGCTGGACTATGTTGGGAATGTATACTGAAAAGTCATACTTTTTATGTATTTTATTCTGGATCCCTGGCATATTAATGTGAAACATTTGAGATGGTTTTGCATTTATGGTTTCATATTTATATTTGTGATGTATGAATGCATAATCTGTATATTATATCCAGTATTTGACTCGGTACGTGCTGCACGGGAGATCGGGACATAAGTTCTAACAGATTATACAAGTAGGCTCACAATTGCAATGGATCCGGACATTCTATTGGTACGATTGTAGCACATCATTATAGTAGTTGGTCTTGGCTAGGTCGAACGGATTGAATTCAAATTTTGAGAATTTGATGTTTGAGCTCGATGTGTTAGTACACTTGGAGTGTATTGAACGGGATCAACGGGATGATCGATTCTATATTGACTCTATGAATTGATCCACATCCCGTATTATCATGTATTGCATGATCTCTTAATCCCGAAGTGATTGATCAATTGTGTTCAGATGATGTACAGTACTTTCAGTCGTCAATGGTTGAGATTGCCTCCATAAGATCAACAATACCGATGAGTTGAGTACTGACATTATTTATCCGATGATTGATAATCAGCTGACAGAAACCACATCCGATTCAAGTTGAGGAGTTCCCCCTCGTGTGCTTTTCTTATAGGTTTGATTATGCTAAACCTGTACAGTGGATCTTCGAATCTGGCAAATCAAAAGGTTAAGCGGTGCAGTTACGAGGAAAAGAGGATAATTAAATCGGGTTGTCAGTAACCTAATTTATTTATCGAGAATCCATATCTTAAACGT
>JAUMHN010105165.1:0-24764 GCA_032360265.1 Heliamphora ciliata
AATTTGAGTTAGGGCCGGGAGTTCAGTCAGGACCTTTAGTGGAATAAATTCTGGTTCGTGCGAGAAAGGATCTAACTCGGGGACGGAGTTAGGGATATCCAATTTTCTTGTACAGTTAGCTCGAGTCCTATACTTCCTCGTGATCCCTCACGTAGCCCACTATACGCACGGTTATTTTTCTTCTTGGTTTCGGTTATTATTTAATTTAATTTGAATGCCGATTTTGCCGCCGGGGACATCAAGAATTAAATTAAATTGTTGGAGGACGGTTTTGAAATTTGGCACACCTAGTGATTACACCTCAGGTGGCCGGCCCTAACAGGGAGAAGATGGGTTTGTTTTATGTTAAGTTTATATTACTTCTTATCCTTTTAGGAAAGTATGGATATATATACTTAATATAATATATTCTTTTATATGATAAAAGGAGGCTTCAAAACAAAAACTCTAATTTTCTCCTAACCTAGCCGCCACTCTCTCTCTCCCTTTTGGCAATTCATATTTTTCCTTTTGGAGATAAGTGCGAGTAGAAACCAAGGCAAGAATACACGAAAATCCAGATCGGTGCCCACTCTCCAGAATAGTCGCGTGCGTCGGGATATACGTGAGAAGATCGTTGGGTCGTCTCGGATCGTTGTTCGGTATCAAAGAAACTTGTTCAAGTTTCTTGAAGGTATATTTAATCATAAAATATCAGTTTATTTTATTATTTTTCATGAAAATCGCACAACGTTGTTTTTTACGGTCACGACGTCGTTCTTCAAACTTTTTTTGCTGCGCGGCTCTAACACTGACACGTTCTAGGACACGCCATATTTCTTGGAGTTTGCGGTCGCGAGCTTTGAAGGATGCGCCCATGAGGTTGATTTGTGCAACCACCACAAAAAATAGGATTTTCACAAGGTTCATTTTGTGATTGTGACAATAAAGTGCACGGTCGCGAGGTTCAAAGGTTGCAAGTGCAGTTACTTGGGCCAATGAACAATAAGGTCGCAAAGTTTGAGGGTTGCGGGTTCAATGGTTTGACGATTTTGATCATTTGGTTCGAATACTGAACTTGGATTGCTTCTCGTTGATCGGTCAGAGATATCATTCCACTTGATTTTTATCATTGGACTCACCTGGATAAGCCTAAGTTTCGACGTGATTAAATTGGGGTGTCTACAATGGGAAGTTGTTAGCGCACTTTATAGGGTTGTTTGAGATCCTTAAGAGGATAAAAGAGGTGACTTACCGTCTTGCATTTCCTCCATAGCTTTCGTTAGTGCATAACGTCTTTCATGTTTTTATGTTGCAAAAGTATGAACCGAATTCTTCACACGTTCTCGATTGGGCCGAATTGAAAATTGGGAAAGTTATTTCTTATGAAAAATGACTGGTGAAGATTTTAGACACTAAAGTACAAGTATTATAGGGGAGAACTATTTCTTACGTCAAAGTATTGTGGCATCATCATGGTGTTGAGAAAACGACATGGGAGCATGAGTCCAAAGTCCGCTCAAAATAGTCGAATTTGATTTTGCCTTGAGGTATGTCAAATTTCGAGAATGAAATTTTCTAAGTGGGAGATAATTGTGAAACTCGGTCCTATTTTAATTTTTGTAATTAAATAGTTATGTGATAAATTATTTGTGTGTTATTTTATGGAGTTTATATAATTAAAATATATGAATAGCCAGTGGGCCCGGTAATATTTTTATATGTTTTGTTGGACCCGCTTGTGTGTGCGAGGTTTCAAAAATGTTAATTCGGGGATAATTTTAAATTTTGATAATTTTTAAAAAATAAAATTTTAAATTAATTTAAAATTAAAATATTTATTTTGGGGTAATTTAGAGGTAGTTTCTTGGTTTAATGGTTTGTTAGAAGATTTGTAGCATTTTGGTAAATTGCTTGATCTTGGAGGTTAGGTTTTAGCACATTGCTTATTAGAGAAGCTATTTTCCTACCATCACCACCAATTCCCCGTCTTCTTTTTTAAATTTGTCTCTTTTTTTCTCTCTCTCTCTAAAAGAAAAGGAGAAACTCCATAGAAGCTTAATTGAAGCTTTCTCTCTCTTCATTTCGAGGCTTTAGACTTGGAACATAGCAAAATTGCGAGAACAATGTTTATTCCACTCATCAAGGGCTACGACTTCAACCGAATGAGTTTTGGTTTTAGCGAGTTTAGGTTCTCTCGCGAGTGTTCGGGTTTTAGGTTTCGACAAACCGAGGTAAGATTCTTCTTCTTATGTGTTTCTTTGTGATATTTACGCAATTAATTTCATTCTATTTCATGTATTTAGTGTCTAAAGTATGTGGGTTTAAAACCCTAGTTTGGAGATGTTTGATTTAGCTGGGTTTAAGTTGATTTTGTTGTAAGATGTTGGTGATATAAGTGTAAAAAGAATTTAAGTAGTGTTTTTAAACATTGAAGTTATGGATTTGAATTAATTGAGAATAATGGGTTTGAATGTGGATTTAACTAAAATTTTGTTTTGCGTTTTACATATATCTTGGAGGTATGAGTTGGGTTAAGATTAGATAAAATATGCATAAAATGGGTCTTTGATTAAAATCCTTGTGATTTAGCAAAATTGGAGAAATTACCATAAATTGATTTTAAGTACCAAGTTGTAAAGACTTGGGTTACTGAGATGAATTTTGAGAAATTTATTGTTGGCCATGTAGTGAATACATGCGTGATTAGGTGAAAATCATGTGCAATAGTTGATGGACCAATATTATTGAGCATATTTGTTATAAATATTGAGATGGGTTTTGAATTAATATGAGCTTGATTAGCTCCTCGTTAAAAAATTGAAAACTTAAGCAAAAATGGGTGCTCGGTTCCCCTGATTTTGGTACCCGAAAATGTGGTGAGGTGCCCCATTCCTTAGGACGGTGTTTCTAAAAATGTGTGCAAATATGCGTGGTTTTAGGTATTAAGCCAATATGATGTGGTTGGGTTATATAATTATATGGTCAATTTGGTTATGAGGGAATGTTATGAATTAAATCATGAGAATTCGTTAAAATTTACATCGTATGGAAATTGGGGTGTCTTTTGAGTTTGGGAGCATTGATATAGAATTATTAATTGCATATGGAGCATGTTCATATAGGTTGTTAAAATCCTATTGAGTCTCGGCTCACGTTGTTTGTAAAATCGTTTTTCAGGTATCAATGATGAATCCATGCCATGAAAGAAATTGCCATGTTTTGATATTTTGTTTCTCTTTTGGATGGTTTAGAAATGTTAGATTAACGTAAATTCAAGTTGAATGTTAATAGAGTCATGTAATTAGAGTCTTTATTCATAAACTCTTGGTTTTGGTATTGTAAGGCTTGAAAGCCATAAATTTTATGTTTTTGGAAAAAATAGTATGTTGTAGGACCATGGTGGTGGAGTTGAAATGAGTTTTGAAGTATATCTTCATGATTTTGATGTTGGTTTTAGTAGTATTTTGAACCTTAGAATCTATTTTCTTTAGAAAAGCTTTTGGTTGAAAGCTGGGTTTAAAATACTAAGATTTTTAGGTTTTGTTCGGGTAAGGGTCCGCTCGAGCGATCCTGGGTCCGCTCGAGCGATCTATTACCCGAGAGAGAGGGCTTACTCTTGGCCAATTGTGTCACGACCCATTTTTTGGTTATGGTGTTCATGACTGTGAGACCCTGACCCGTTTTAATTTTTACAACGTTTTGACGTGTTATTTATTGATTTTACAATAGCATATTTATGTGCGTTTTATGTATATTCGAGCATAAAAATGCATGTTGAGTTAGATACCGAAGCCGTTGGGAGTCATGGTGCGAGGTTTTTTTTTAAAAAAATATATATTTTCGTGATCTATAAATATCTAATCTTAGATATTTTGGTGGAAATATTTTTCCAAAACTTACAAGCTAAGTTTTCTTTTCCAAACAAAAACCTTTGCCTTCTCTCCAGTTTTCTTGTGGGTTCGGGCTCGGTTTCTAGCGATCGGGTAGCGGATCCTTAGTATCCTTGCCGAGGGCTACGTGTTCATCCTGACGGAATTTCGTTCTGACGAAATTCATTTTTTCACGTGAATAGTGCTTATCCTCTTAATCCTGAAATAATTATTGATTTGCATATATTTAATATTTGTTGTTTTGATTAATTAGAGGATGCAATCTTATATGGGTCTATATTTTTGGTAAGTTAGATAGCGGTATTATTTATATGATAAATATTAATCATTGACGGAATTCACGTTCCAAAAGATTGGGATTAACGATACTTCCTTAAGGATGCTTATAAGTTTTGACCAGGCCAAACCCTACAGGTGGATTTGATTATTCGGTGGACAAATAAGTTAAGCGGAAGGGCTTAAGGAATATCAAGATACCAATTAAATTAAATTATTAATTATTAAATTTAATTGACGGGTATCAAAAATTTTAACGTAGGGAGAAATGGTAAGTATTTAATAACATGAGCTCAATACAAGAAGCCCTTGATATTATATGTCATAATGCAATTATAGTTCTTTAGTGGTATAAATTGTAATTCAGTATTATATGAAAATTACAGAAACTGCTGCGTCTTTTCATAATTACAGAAACTATTGGTAGGTATCTGTATTCCACAAAAAGTCTTACTCATAATTACTCCTCAGGTCCCTATATATATGCAGGTAGGCTGAACCAGTTTTATAACATTGATATATCATATTTTGTCTTTCAAGACTAAAATATATCTAGGTTCTACCCGTACAAGTTCTTGATAGTCTGTAACCCACACTACGTTCGAGGGTAGCATACGAGAACACGGTAGAAGATATGATAGGAGTTTCAACTCAGAATCAAATCGTAGTTGAAGAATAGATCGACAAAATATATTTTTCTAAATTAACTTTGGTTGAACGGGTTTTATTTTGATGGTTCGTCGTCTAAAGTTTTATCTAGAGCTCGTTTCGACGTTTGCCCGTCCAGTTAATTTTTTACCGAAAATTATTTATAAAAATAATGATCTTGACAGTTTTGCCTCTAACAGGTTATTCGTGGGCTTTTCGCATGACCCAGAGTTTGGGCGCGTGACAGTGATTGACCAATGAGTTAAAATTTACCCGAGGCCTCTATTTTTCTTTTTTCAAAATTTTAAAACTTTTTATTTATAAAAGAGAATTTTGTTGGAATTTTTTTTTAAAAATAAACGAGAATGATTTATTTAAAAATATTAACTTTTGCCATTTAAGTTTTCCAAAATCTCATTTTAAAAGAAAATTCCGGAGCGTATTAAAGTGCATTCATACAATATTTACATTTTATGTACATTATACAACTAGAAAGGTGACAACGTTCATAATTTACATAATAAAAAGAGATAGTAAAACAAAATTCTTCTCCCGCTTTCCTTTAACTTCCAGTTATGCATCACCTGTTATAATTTCAACAACTCATTAGTAATACTAGTGTGAGTGCATATATATATATATATATTAAAATTTCTAATTTGTCATGAACTATCTAAGTTCAACTTTATATAGTTAAAATTTTTTTGCTTTGTAACATATATTATACAGACTTTCCTTCTTATTCCATCCAATCCTCAGTATTTTTTCTTCTATTGAGTCGGAACCTTTCGGTATTGTTTTTCTGTCCCCCCGAGCAGTGACTTTTGGTGTTATCTTACTATCCTCCAGAGCAGGGACCATTGGTGTTATTTTTCTGTCTCCCCAGAGCAGGGACCTTCCGGTATTGTTTTCTTGTTCTCCCGAGCAAGGATCTTCCGATATCTTTATTGTCCCCCGCATCGGAACCTTCATCTGTATATCTATTGTATACGCAAAGCCCATGTGTATAGAAACTCATTAACCAGAGAAAATGTAGTAGGCATTTATGACTTTAACTTATCATTTCAAGATCTTATAAACAGAATAGAAAAATTAAAAAATCAAAATATCTATGAACTCACTTATTAAATCAAAACTCAGTCAGTTAGTCTTTGTCCAATAATTTATGACTTAGAAATCAACACACAAAAATACTAATACTAAAAATATTCTCATAGTTTGCTAAATCATTTTTATTTTATAATTTCTAAACTTCTATACTTCGTTCTTATTTATTTAAAATACTTCATCCTAGAATACAAACTTTATATAATAGTGGCTTTAAAAAGAAAATAAGATAAAATCACACAGAGTCACATGTACAATCTTTTGCATGCAAAAATTCCGGTGAGAATTTTATAATTTTGTCAATTTGTAACATTTGGAAAATTTGAATAGTTTAAATTTCTAAACCCTATTTTATTTTATTATTATTTTCAAAATAATTGCATTTTAGGCTATAACCCTAATATTTTTTTAAAAATTTATATAAAATCCACGTAAACTATTAGTTAAGTACAACACCCATAGTACTGAAATTTTAATAAGAAAATTTTATTCTTTTTTTCGTAAAATCTTTATGTTAAAATACTCAAAATAATTAAAAAGATTCTAAAAATGCTAACTTTAAAATTTTGATACGAGAGAATCTTTTAAAATCTTCTTTTTCATACTAGGGTACGAATCTTGGTTTAACTAAAAAAAATCTTATTCTATTTTAGTTTTTAATAATAAAATTCTTTTATTTTCAATCTCTAGATTTAATATTTTTTTATAAAATCTTATTATTGAGTTTTTGTTTAAAGTTTCATCTTGATAAAATTTTTATTATTATTTTTACATAAAAAGAGCACATTTTATATTTATTTTAGCCTTTTAATTAAAATTTTTTTTATCAAGTATTGGCAAATCAACCAAACAGTGCCTTCTTGGTGTAAAAATTTGCAAGCAACCAAATGATTTACACACAACAACATGCAAAGCAACCAAAAAAAATCAAATACACACACTGGCGTCTTCAGCCAAATCTCACACGCACACCCAAAGCCTCTTATCCCAAAATCATGAACACACACAGACACACACACACACACACACAGGTCACCAAAATCACAACAATCGTGGAAATGGGTGGCTGGTGGGTGGCCTGTAGCGGCGGTGCATGGTGTTCGGTGATGGTGTGCGACGGCGGTGTGGTGGCATGATGCGGTAACGGTGGTGCATTGCGGAGAGGGTGAGAGAGATATATAACTAGAGAGAGAGAGTTACACAATATGGGGAGGGAGAGATATACACGGGGAGAGAGGAAGAGAGAGACAGAGAGGGAGAGAGATAGAATGAAGCGAGAGAGATTACAGCGTGACATAGAGAGAGAGAGTGGTCGAAAGAGCAGAGGAGGAGGGTCTGGTCCCGGCAATGAGGTGGTACGGCGTCGCCGGCGTCAATGGCGGCGATGGCCGATGGTTGGAGCGTTGTGGTGAGGGCGCGGTGTCGCACCTTCTTCTTCGTTTTCTTCTTTCGTCGAGCTTCTGTCTGTGTTTTTGAAGCCTTTACTCTAAAATGGATATTTTTATTAGGGCCGTTTGATTAATTTTATTTATTTATTTATTAATTTATAAATCAAAAATTAAATCACGTGAGTAACTAAATAAATTAAAAATAAAAAAATAAAAAAATAAACTCATTTGAATAGTTAAATAAGTAAATAAGTTAGTTTATAAACAAATAAGCTAATTTATAAATCAATAAGTAAATAAGTTACAAGCCACCTAAATAAAATAAATTAAATAAAATTTAAATTATTTATTAATAAATATTTCAATAAACAAATAACCAAAATCTACTAAACACAGCCTATATATCTCTCAGAGCCCTTTTTTCTCAGCTTATATTTTTTTTTGCTATCAATGTTTTGTGGGGAAAAGGTATAACCGGGGTTGGGAATATATAGGAAATGGAATGGGACAGCTGTCCCCCATACAGCATGTCGTTATTGCATGTGTGACAAGCATGCCATGGTTTGAGCTTGGTAAAATTTTTGATGTAAAACTTTTAATTTATGAAAATTAAAAATTTAGATATAAATTTTTAATATATTTTTATGAATAATCGTGAAATTAGAATTCTTACTAAAATTTTCTATCAATATGATTTATTTTATCGTAATTTATCGATTACTAGTATTTTTAATAGTTGTAAATTTTAAACTTCAAAAAATTTTCAAAAATTCGAGATAAACTTTTAATATTATTTTACGAATTATCATGAAATCAAAATTTGTATGAAAATTTTCTATCTATATAATAAATTTTTATCTCTAGCTCTCGATTATCAAAACAAATTTAATAGATGTAGTTTTTGGGTTTAATTTTTTTTTAAATAAGATTTTGTTAGGAATTATATTTCATGTAAATTAATTACTATTTATTATTGCTTTTTATTTAAATACGGGTCGTCACAAGTTGGCCGCTCGAGCGGTGGTAAGTTTGTTCAAGCAAACCCAACTAAACTGTATAGGTGATTTTGTTTTTTTAAATAAAAAGCATCTTTTTATCTGGACTCCGTTCTTGGATCCTTTTTGTGATAAAATTGAAGCCTTGGAGTTTTCTATTCAATGGTTTAACTCTCCTTTAGAAAATTGTTTTGATTCAAATGGTTTTAAGTGAAATTTTGAAAATAAAATGGGTTTATTTAACAATTTTCGTTTTGAGTTATCCTACCCTTATAAGTTGTCGAAGGCGAATCATATGCCTCAAGTTTAAGGCTGTGACAACTTTCCTTTAGGCTGATTTGTATAAGCAATTTCCTAGTTTTGCTCCTTATCTCTGCCTCCTTCCAACATAAAGAAGGATTCATTGTTAGTGTGGATGGTTAAGTAGTCACTTAAGATATCGAGTGCCCCAACCCGTCGATCCTTTGATGGGATGGACAAAACTTTAAAGAACTTCATGCCTTTTCTACATACTCGACCAACTTTGTCGCGTGACCTTTTCAACTCATTTTGGCGTGATCTTTCCTAATTAGTACTTTGACTTGCCCCAAAGTCTTTAACTCGAGACGGCTACTTCACTCCAAGGCTTTCATTTTATAGTGGTCTCTAGGCTTTTTCTTGATTCTATCCTTTTTATAACTAAAATTGGCACTAGTTCTACCTTCTATCTTCCTAACCGAGTGCTCTACTAATTTGGTTATGATCAAAGGGCTACTTCGCACCCCATCAGACACGTTCTTACTTAGAGAGCTTCGAGCCCTTCATGCGTGGAAGCCTCATCATGCCCTTCCCACTCTCTGTGATCGAGCTGCCTTCTTATGGTCGCATTGGACAACATACTCCCAACTTCACCTTGTATTGGAGATGAAAACTCAAATTTTTTGCTTGTTTTCTTGATACTGAGGCCTTGGTGGCTCCTTTTCGATCCCTTATAAAAGAGATGACTTCATGCTGCCTTTTGAACAAGAGGCACACCAAAGGAAATCGGGCCAGGTATGTGGTTCTTGTAGTAAAGTCAAGAGATGCTCGCCTAGCACTGAATGTTGTACAGGCTGAGCAACTCCAAACCGTTGAGGGGCGGGTGACTCGGTCCATGATACAGGCGGCCAAACGGGCTAACGAAACTGCTCAATAAAGGTCGGGGGGTCTAGTTCTGCGCCAGCTCCTAGGAAAGGAGTTGATCGTATAGGTAATGAGGTAGCTTACCCTTTGAAGCGTCTTCATCTAGTAAGTCTATGGTCTTTCGTTTTAATTTATTTTTTCTTATTCATTTCTTTGTCAAGTACAATATGAGCGGCTTCCCAGGTTGTGGTGCTATTATAGCCCGAGGGGAAGTTAGGGCTTCTTCACCTTGTTAAAAGCTTATTGGTGTTCATCTGTTTATTCGAATCTAGTGTTCCCTTTGAGCAACTCAGAAAAAAGGGAACATTATTTATGCTAGAGCGAGGATAAAGCATTGCAGATAGGATATTTTCTCCGTGAACTCTTTTAATGACTTTTAAAACTAGGGCATGGGTGTTACAGATATATACTAAAAGCTATACTTTTGTGTAATAAATTTTGGTATTTATTTTATTTATTAATAAAATTTGTTATTTGTATTTTAATGAGAATCTGTATAAACAATATTTAAACTGCGTTATTTATTTAATGTTATGCATGCATGTCTTTTATTCTGCATAGTAGAAGATCTAATGTGCAAAGTTTGGTTTACATATAAAAGCTTTGATTATTAATTCTTATAGAATATAAGGTTTTTGTTCATAGTCCTAGATGGAACTAGACACACTATCGGTAGAACTATAGTACAGTGTTTTAATAGGTCTGTCTTAATTATAGAGAATAGTATAGTTGCAACTCACTGTACTAGTACGCTTTGTGTATATTGAATAAAACCGTGTTTGGCTAATTGCTTTTTGATACTGACCATATAAAATAATTAATACCCCATGGTTATTACGAGTATTTAGCCTTGTATTGCTGAAGTAATTTATAGGCACACATACTTAGTATATGTTATTTTGATTCATAAAAGAGTGAGATCTTTTACAAGTCAATAGGTTTGGTGAATTAAACGGTTTTACATATACGGTGAATATTAATTATTAACGGAATTTACGTTCTGGTAAAAGATCAGTAAGTTAAGTAAAAAGTTATAAGTTTTAATTATGTCAAACCCTACATGTGAATTTCGTATTCGGCATATCAAATAAGTTAAGTAAAAAGTTTTAAGAAAATTATAAGTGGTCGATTAAATAAAATTATCAGTAATTTAATTTAATTCACGGGTATCGATAATGTTAACGTAGGAAGATAAAGAAGCATTTATTAATATGGAGTTCAAAGTTATTTTGAGGTAAGGTCAAGAATGCAATTATAATTCTTTAGTGGTATGAACTACAAATTATGAATTACAAATTTAATTAAGATTGAATTAAGTTTTTTTAATTACATAAGGAGATCGAATCTTATTTACACCTTAGGTTAATGTCGTAACCTATATATACACCACTTAACTCGTTGACAGCTAAGATTTTCTAATTCATTCGTGATATTGAGAAAAAAAATGGACAGCCAAGTTAGGGTTTAATCATAAGAATCAGAGTCCACCCTCTATTCGTGATTAGGTGTATGGAAATACTATGACGCCTTGTCCTCCGAGCACGTTGGGATATACATAAATATAAATATAGGCATATACTAGCCATATATTTATATTTACATACGTTAATTATTACATCATAAAGGAGTTCTGAGTCGTTTAAAAATACATAACTATTACAGTTTCACCAAGAAAATTCAAAAATTACTCTAAGCACGGAAAAAACTAAATATAAGAACAAAAGCAAAGGTCTCGACTCCTCAGAATGTATCAGCGAGATCCATGTGTTCCTGGAACTCACTTTGTTTTTCAAACTTTTCTTCCCCCTCTCTGGGATGACTTCCTCCAAGAACTCTTCTTCACCTGTGGCACGAATGTCATGAGCTAAGGTCTAGGGACGAAACACTCTAACTTTTTAACTAATCTCACGGCATAAAATTCACCACAACACATACCATATAACACTCAGTAGAGTTTATAGTCAAGGAGACAGATAAATTTATAACAGGATAGCAGACAAGTCAATAAATATGCATACATGAAATGTCGTGTATGTAATGCAGATGCCCAATCTTACATGCACCCTGATTATAACAGAAATTTCACACCGAGAATTACCAGAGTAGACTTTTATGGGTATTTGATCACCAAAGCCCTTATCATGCCTCGTTGTGAATAGTAAACGCGGGCCTTGACTTCATGCCTTAGCTGTTTTACTCAATGGCAACGGCGTGGGATCTACGCCATACTCCAGGCCAACAAATTCAATAATCAATGAATCAGTCATATCAGACATATAATAAGTAGTTTGTCCCACCTTAAAACTTGTGATACCTTCGTCGGTGTCAAACCAAAGTCTTAGTGATAATCAAAAAAATTCAAGAGACACTTCACATTATACAAAGTACCAAGATGAGGGATTTAGGACCGCCATAATTGGGCTCTTCTCCGAAGTTACCACCGCAGTGAGATTAGGTCCGTCGAATTAGGCTCTTCTTCAAAATTACCGTTCAAAACATCGCAGCAATGGGGTTCAAGTCTGCCATAATTGGGCTCTTCTACGAAATTACCACCACAGTGAGATTAGATCCGCTGAATTAGGCTCTTCTCCAAAATTACCTAATTTTCTCGTGTCGACACCACTTTCAGAATATAACCATAACTCAAAGAGCGACGAAATCAAAGAGACATCAAAACCAAAGTGCTAGCGACGAACCCATGGTGCCTAACATTATTCATGATAAACCATTTCAAACACCGGAGACACGCCCAAGGTTTATAAACCAATTTTGTAACACCGGAGACACGTCTAGGGTGCACAAGGGGAATTCATCCCAAAACATCTTCGAAAATGGCAACCAGGGACGCTCTAGACTTAGAATCAAAAACGATAATCTCAATACAGCCCATTCCAACAACGGTTTGCACAGATAGACTCCAATATGCCAGGATGCAAGTGACAATGTCAATGATATATGGTATAGTTCTCAAATACAACCATCTATATCATGGCATCAAATAGCATGGCAAGATTCGTGGTACAACGCGCAAAGCATAAAGTACAAGTATGTGAAGCACAAGCTACAATTGTCAAGATATGATTCAAACATGATAGTATGAGTTCTAAATCATCATGCATTCACTTAAAACACTAATCAACTAATTCAAATCAATCATCATATAAAACTTGGTTCTCATAGCAAAGGGTACTCAATTCACATTTAGCAACTTTGAAAGCCAAAATTGAGTACTAAATTAAAAGGATCAACAAGATTTTGGGGTATTTAGACTTGGAATCAAATTATGATTTTTAAACACCATTTAGATAAAAATATTTTTTACAACTCTCATATTTAACACCAAGGCCAAAACCTAAGGCAAAAGGGTGAATAAAGCATCCATTAAAAAAATAGCTCAGCACTTTTCTCAAGATTTTACCAAATATATTCCTCTATTGGTCTCGATTTTGGGGTATCAGATCAAGTCTAAATGAGCCCATTTTTTAGTATATTATAATTCAACATGTTCCCTACAGGTTTTATGTTTAGAGATAAGAATAGTTGTTGGGAACAAGTTAGACGTTTTGGCCATTTTAGAAAATAGATTCTGTTAGCCGCCAAAACTCAGCAGAGCCAGTTTTGGACAGAGGGTTTGAAATGATTTTGGGGGATCATCCCGATACTTTAAAGTTTGATTTTTGAACAGAAAGTATATCAATATGTTAGCTACAATATTCATGTAGACCACATTTGGAATAGGTCACTAAATATAGGGGTTTTGGGCTAGACAAAAATATGTGACAGAAGTGTCTTTTGAGGGCTAAAACTCAATAGAGCATTTCAAAGGGATTTTGACCTATCCAAACTCAATACTTGATACTCATTTTTTTGCGGGTAGGTAGATATACATGTTATCTACAACTTTTATATTTTGACCAAAGTTCGGATCTCATAGAACAATAGGATTTTCAGGTCTGTAGTGTGGACTAGTTGGAAAATGACACACTTTGGTAAAATTGTAATATCTCGAGTTTTACTTATTCAAATGAGTTGAAACTAACTTTGGATGAAAGATAACATAAAAATATAAATTTGGATAATTTTCTACATTGAGTTATTGCGTTCCAAAATTTAGGGCAGAAACATCTATGTTCTCAAAAATCAAGTCTCTTAAGGTTCAAATCTCCTACTTATGCTATGCCAAGTTTTTGTCCCATTTTTTTGCATGCTTGTATTTTAGACATTAATATCAAGGCTCTAGAACACTTATAGGTCATCAAATTCAAAAATAACGACACACAACAACATCTCATATCATCCATAAACATAACAACCCCAAATTTTCAACTACGATGCATTTTCGATTTATTTTCGGTTCTCAATTCTTAGAGTGTTTAAATAGATGTGTTGAGGAATATTTTGAGGAATATTAAATATAAGATTTAGAGATTTTACTTACTTATTTAAGAGATCAAAAGAGGGTGGATGATGGATTAGGACTTAGTTTTAGAAAATTTCCCTTGATTTCTTCTTTTTTCTCCCTCAAACTCACCTTAACACTCAAGAGCAAAGAGTTTCTGGCCTCTCCTCCTTTCTTGGCTGAAAATATTATGTAGAGAAGATGGTGTTTGGCTTGCTTTATATAGGCAAGAGCTAGGGGATAAAAAGTACCATAAAAAGACCTTTTTTTCTTCTTTTTCATAAATGAGATTTGAGATGATTTGAGATGTTTCAACTTTTGAGTGCTAAAAATCAGATATGGGAGAGATAAATATAGCTAAGGGTCAGTTTGGGAGACAAAAATCTGATCCCTCATCAATCAAGGGATTTTTCTTGATTTTCGTGCCCTTATTGTACAAGAAAATATATCAAAAGTTAATTTCATGTATCTTTTTAGTGTCTTTTCATACTGAGACCTATTGTTTTAGTATATTTATGATAAATTTAGTATTTTTCATATATTACCATAATTTTCATAACAATTGATGAAATAGATGTAGTCTTTTAAGTCAAATGAAGCTATTTTGGTAATATATGACTTTTTAACTTATTTTGTTGTGTATGAGCTTTAATAATGATTTGTTTGCTTTTGTTAACCTATAGCACCATATTATTATGTATATTACTTGTTCAACAAGTATTGAATCGTCATAAAACTTGATTTAATACATTTCTCATCATTTTAAGCTAAAAAGAAAGCAAAAAGCTACTTTTTGGCACTCTTCCCAAGGTGGCTGGCCACTAAGGGATATTTTTGTTATTTTTGATATTATTTTGTCCTTTGCTACTTAATTATACTTAAATATTTAATTTAAGGTATATATGTGTCAAAATTTAGATATTTAAAACTTTTTGTTATACTAGGAGCAAAACGGTTATTTTACTCTACTTATGAGAATTTTTGATTTCTAATTCATTATTTCATAATATTTACTTTATTTAGAATGTTGGGAGACTCTCCGTGTATTAAGGTTTTGTTGTCTGAGTTTTGGACCTCTTAGGGTTTTCGGGCCGAACTTAGGATTTTGAACCTCTTCCGCGCTATATGGCCTTGTAGACTATCCGTCACTAATACTAGGGTCCGAGCAGGGTCTTTACACGGGTCATTATCAACTAGATTGTTACAACTAGGGTTTGGACCGAATCGTTACAAATACTATGGAAGGTCAAAGGTGTAGTTGATTTTTTGATTCGTGCATCCATCTAGGAAATTTTTATTGGAGTGCTGAGACGAGATCAAGTCAAAGAGATCTCGAAGGTATAATCTTTATTCCATCGAGCTAGGGTTTTGATTAAGTTCCCGTTGTTTTTTTTTTCTAAGAAATTCTATATGCACTGTCATTGGTTCTTGGAATCTCGTTTTCTAATAGGGGCATCTCCAATATAGATTTAATCTTCACGTTGTCTGCCTTTGGCCCATGCCAGTGTACTAAGAATCCAAAACATTTCCCGATCGTTACTCTGAATGCACATTTGAGAGGGTTCATCCTAATCTTGAATTTCCTGCATCTCTTGAATACTGCCTCTAAGTCGGCAAGATGATCTAGTCATTTCCTCAACTTCATGACTAGGTCATCAACGTAGTCCTTTACTATGCGGTGTAACGTATCATGAAATACTGCCACCATAGTTTGTTGATATGTTGTATAGACTGTAAAGACCTGATTCAAATCCTAGTATTAGCGACAGTTAGTTCATGAGCTCTTATGTCGCTAAAAGATTAGAAACTCTTGTTTAATAAAAAATCCTAATTTGATCTAGAAACTCTAGAAGATCCAACACTCAAGAAGCAAAATCCTAATGTCCAGAGAAAACTCCCAACATCCTAAATTGATTAATTATCATAAAATATTAAATTAAAAATTAACAAATCTCACAAAAAGGGTAAAATGATCATTTTGCCCATAATATACCAAAAAGTCTTAAAAATTTAAAATTTGACACATAAACACTCTAAATTAAAGATTTAAATTCAAATAAGTAGTAAAAGACAAAATAGCAACAAAAATTACCAAATTGCCCCTTAGTGGCTGGCTCTACCAAGGAGTTTGTACCAAAAAATTACTTTTTGTATTTTAAGGTTAAATTGAGAAAAAATGTACAAATCAACTCTCATCATGTCTCAAGATTATTCAAACAAGTAATATTAATAATAATATAATATTTTAAACTAACAAAAATAAATAAATCATTATTAAAGTTCATACACACCTAAATAAGCCAAAAAATTACATCTTGTCAAACAACTTAAATTGACTTAATTGCCTACACCTAATTAATCAATTGTTATCAAAATTATAATAAATCATGAAAAGACTAACCTAATCACAAACTTACTAAAATAATATGTTTTAATAAGAAGAGATACTAAAAAAATATACCAAAATAATTTTTGAAGCATTTTTTGAACAGTATGGTACAAATACCTCACTTAAACATTAAATTAATGCAAAATAAAATTTTGCTCTGCCCCAAACAGCCCTAGCCGACTTCCCATCTACAACAATTTGAAAATATATTTCTTAAAAAGACTAACCAAGCCATGCACAAATTAAAAAATTTAAATTTTTGCTTACACATTGATAATTGCTTCCACCACTTGAAAACTCAAAACTCTATAAAAGGGGACCCTTGGCCACCACTCCACCACCATATCTATGGGTATAGAGAGAGATAGGGACCATATCTGAGAGCTTTAAGTGTTCTTTAAGGCTTGGGAGAGAAAGAAAAAAGGAGAAGAAAGAGAAGGATCCAAAGGAGGCTAAAAATTTTTAAAACCAAATCCTAACCCAACCTTTTATTAGGGTTGTATGCTAAAAGTCATGATTTTAATTTTAGTATTTAATTTTATTTTTTAATAAAATTAATTTTTTCATTTTATGAGAATCTTAATAAACAATGTATGCGTTTCATTATTTATTTAATGTTGTGCATGAGTGTTTTTTATTCTATATAGTATTTAATCTGATGTGTAGAATTCGACTTACACACGAAAGATTAGATTAAAGGTTCTTGTAAAATAAAAGTTAATGGTTCACAGTTCATATGGAATTGGACATACCATCGATACTACTGTAGCATAATATTTTAATAGATCTGTCTTAATTACAAAAAATGGTAATTATTTCAACAATTGTTCCGACTCATTATGCTACTACATTTGGAGTGTATTGAATAAAACCAAATTGGGGTAATTAATTTTGTACTGACTTTAAAAAAAAATTAGAATTTTATTTTGTTACATAAAAACACATTTAAGATGAGTAAAAACACATAAAAACACGTTTAATTTTAATAAATTATTTTGTACTGACTTTAAAAAAAATTTAGGATTTAATTTTGTTACATAAAAACACGTTTAATTTTAATAAATTATTATTTTTAAATATGTGTAACAAAAAATAAAATTAAGTTCTTTTTTATTTAAAATTATTATTTTTTAAATAAATAAAATTTTGAAAATTTTATTTATCACACATAAAAATACGTAAAGATGGTTTAAAAATTAAAATCTTTTACAACGCGTGGTTTTTCAAAAATTATAAATTTATTTTAGTTAAACATATTTTATAACCCTAAAAAATATTTTAAAAACTAAGTGGATGAGGTAATTTATTTAAAGATAAATCATTCGGTCTCCATCACTAATTCGTAGGTGATATAATTAATTTTGTGTGTTGGCATTAAGGCCTTCTTCCTCATCAGACAGAATTAATTTCGAAATTACTGGTTTGAATCTTCTTTAAAAATAATTTTGGATAATTGTTAGTGTGAATCACTTCTCTATCTGGAGGGTTCGTTGTGAAGTGATTGATTCATGATTAAGTAATAGTTTACACTTAGGTATAAATAATAGTATCCTCTACATCTGAGTCATTGCTATTATTTATTATATCGAAACTACGTTAACTGTTTAATTCTACTTGGTAAGATCTATTACCTAGATAGTAAAATTAATAGGAATTGCCATGTTTGGACAAATGATGAGAGTAGATATTCTATCCATCGAGGCATGCTATTCACGGTGTACCAGACTATTGGCAAATTGTTTTTAAAATGGTAAAGGAAATCAATTTTAAAATAAAATTTAAAAATTTTGCTCATCGTAATTAATAATTTTTAATTATGTGATTCTTAGAATTAAAATAGATTTCAATTAACTGGCAGCTACACTCAAAGAAAATGAACTTACGAGTCCTAATTATGTTGACTAGAAAAATAATTTGGATATAGGTTAAACTACTGAGGGTGTTCTTAGAAAATCAAAAAATGTGTTTGTTTCTAAAAAGGTTTTTCCTCTAGGTCGAAGGTAAAAAAAAAAAGAAAAAAGGTTGAAAAACAGGGTGGTACAATTTCCAAGGTAGTCAGTAGGCCACAGACTCATGTGAAAAAACCGAAAGATAGATGTTTTCATTACAACTAGACACAACACTAGAAAAATCAATGTCCACTTTATCATGGCAAATAGAACAATGAAGGCAACTTCTGTTTACTAGTTGTGAAAATATGTTTAGCGGTGTTATCTACTGGTACTGGTGTGTAGATACGGATGCCACTAATCATGTTTGCAATTCATTGCAAGAATTCTAGAAAACCTGATAATTTAGTGATTATGAGATTTACCTACACATGGATAATAATTCAAGGGTGGTAGTAGTTGTAGTGGAAGATGTCACTCTCAGTTTTAGTAGAGATCGAGTTTTAATATTGAGAGATTGTCTTTATGTACCTTTTATTAGAAAAAATTTAATTTTTATTTCTAGATTGGTCAAAGATGGATATTTAGTTTATTTTAATAACTATGTGGTTATTAAAGATAATAAACGGTTTATCTGTTCTGGTACATTGGTGGATGATCTTTATGTTATTACTCCTATCTCTCCTACACTGTAATTGAATAAATTGAATAATATATCTAATAAAGTATTTAAGAGAAAAAAAATTTCTTAATGAACCAAATGTATCTTTGGTACTTACGCCTGGATCATATTAATTTAAAAATGATAAGTAGATTGGTTGAAGATGGACCTTTATGTTCATTGAAAGTAGAGGAACTTTTAGTTTGTGAATCCTACTTGGAGGGTAAAATGACCAGGAGACCATTTTTGGCTAAAAGCTATAGAGCTAAAGAACCGTTGGAACTGATTCACTCTGACTTATGTGGACCTATGACTATCCGGGCTAGAGAAAGTTTTGAGTATTTTATCACTTCTATTGATGATTGCTCAAGATATAGATACATTTATTTGATGCACCGTAAGTTTGAATACTTCAAAAAATTCAAAGTATTTAAGGCGGTAGCAGAGAAGCATCTGGGAAAGTGTATCAAAATACTTCGGTCTAACCATAGTGGCGAGTACCTCTTTGAAGAGTTTAGAGATTATTTGTCAGAGGAGGAGATTATATCCCAGTTGACTGTACCTGGCACTCCACAACAGAATGGTGTAGCAAAAAGAAAGAATATGACTCTTATGGAAAAGGTGAGGTCTATGATGAATTATTCGAACTTATCCAATTCATTTTGGGGATCTGTATTAGAGACAATAACTTACATTCTGAACTTAGTACATTATAAGTCATTACCTTCTACCCCCATAGAATTGTGAACTGGACACAAGCCTAGTAAAAGACATATTCGAATTTTGGGGTGTCCAGCCCAAATGCTGAAAGAGAACACGGATAAGTTGGAACCAAGAATGAAAATCTGTTTCTTTGTTCGATATTCTAGAGAAACGAAGGTTGGTTTATTTTCAAACCCTAAGAATCTGAATATCATTGCTAGTGCCAATACCCGATTCTTGAAAGATGATTATGTAATGGACTACAAGCCCAAAAGTAAAAATATTTTAGAAGAACTGAGAAGAAATACCAATAGTACGGTAGAAGAACAGGCTACTGCACTGGGGACGTGCAGCCCTAAGGGGAGTAGATTGTGATATTCTAGTATCCCACAACGAAAAGGGAGAGGGAGTTCTTGGGCTATAAAAGAAAAAATCTTAGACCCTTACGTTCAACGAGGCCTTTTCCTAGGTGGTAGAGACCCTAGCAGAACTTTGTAGTTAAGCGTGCTTACGCTGGAGCAATGCAAGGATGGGTGATCCTTGGAAAGAACAAAATCGTGAGAGTTTTTGCCCAAAGTGGACAATATCATTGTCATGTGAAGGGTCAGGGTGTTACAACTAGACACTGAACCCTAAACCCTGTAACTACAATGAAGCACTCCAAGATAAAGATTAAAATTATTGCAAAAGGCTATGAATTCATAGATGAAGTCTATATACTCTAATCAAGTTTGAGAATTTTTAAAACCACTCGAAGGGATAAAATCCATCGGATGCAAGTGGATCTATAAGAGAAAGAGATGAGCATACATGAAGGTGAAAATTTTTAAAGTTAGGCTTATTGCAAAATGGTTTACTCAGAAAGAATGGATGGATTATGAGGAGACATTTTGCCGATAGTTATGCTTAAGTCTATCCGAATTCTCTTATCCATTACGGTTTATTTTGATTATAAAATTTGGCAAATGAACGTAATGATAGCTTTCTTTAACAGAAGTCTTGACGAGTGTATCTATATGGTACAACTAGATGGTTTCATAGTAAAAGACCAGGAGCACATATTGTACAAGCTTAAGAGATCTATTTATGGACTTAAGCAGGCATGTAGGTCATGGAGTACTTGGTTTGATTGAACTATTAAATCTTATTGTTTTGATCAAAGTTCTAATGATTCATGTGTGTACAAGAAACGTGATAGAATCGTGGTGGTGTTTCAAGTACTTTACGTAGATGATATCTTACTCATCAGAAATGATGTGATAGTGTTATCTTCGGTAAAGGTATAATTATCCAGCCAATTCGATATAAAAGACTTGGGAGAAGTTATTCACATCCTCGGGATCAAGCTTGTGCGAGATCAGAAATAGAGGATGTTGGACTTATCACAAGCTAGTTATATCGATACAGTCCTTACTCGTTTTAGTATGTAGGATTCCAAGAAAGAATTTCTCTCTTTCAGGCATGGAATTACTCTATCTAATAATCAGTGTCCTAAGACACCTGCTGAGATAGAGAAGATGAAAGCAGTTTCTTATACTTCTGCAGTAGGAAGTCTCGTATATGCTATGCTTTACACTAGACCTGACATCTGTTTTGTCGTTGGAATGATTAGCAGATATCAGTCTAATCTAGGGTAGAAGCAATAAACAGCGGTAAAATATATAATCAAGTATCTGAAAAAGATTAGGGATTATATGTTAGTTTACCAAGTAAATAGTCTAGTACCTTTTGAGTACACAGACTCAGATTTGCAATTAGATAAAGATTTTCAAAGATTTATCTCAAGATATGTATTTACTTAGGAAGGTGGAACACATCAAGCAATAATGTCACTTGATACGAGAGATTGTACATAGAGGTGATATAGTTGTGACTAAGATTGCATCAGGAGACAACCTTGTAGATCTTTTTGTAAAGAGACTACCGGCTAAGACTTTTGACAGTCATGTAGAAGGCATAGGAGTTAGATACATGACAGCATGATTTTGAGTATAAGTGAGAAATTATTAGAGTTGTATACTAAGAATCATAATTTTGATTTTAGTATTTAATTTTATTTTTTAATAAAATTAGTTTTTCTATTTTATGAGAATCTTAATGAACAATGTATGCATTTCATTATTTATTTAATGTTATACATAGGTATCTTTTTATTTTATATAGTATTTAATCTGGTGTGTAGAATTTAGCTTACACACGGAAAACCAAATTAAATGTTCTTGTAAAATATAAGTTTTTGGTTCACAGTTCAGATGGAATTGGACACCACCAGTACGACTATAACACAATATTTTAGTAGATCTGTCTTGATTACGGGAAACTGTAATTATTTCAACAATTGTTTTGACTCATTGTGCTAGTACACTTTGAGTATATTGAATAGGGTTAAGTTGGGGTAATTAATTTTGTACTGATTTTATAAATTAATTCACAACTCATGGTTATTATAAGTGCTTATACTCTTAATCTTAAAATAATTATTATTTACGTATATTTAATATTCGTTATTTTGATTCGTCAGATGGTGCAATCTTGTATGGATTTATAATCCCGGTGAGTTGTATAAAGATATTAATTATATGGTGCATATTAATTATTGACAAAATTTACGTCCCGAAAAATCGAGATTGATAATACTTTTAAGGAAGCTTATAAATTTTGACCAAGCCAAATTCTACAGGTGGATTTTATAATCCAGCAGTCAAATAAATTAAGCGAAAGGTATTAAGAAATTTTTAAAGAAGTAGATTAAATATAATTGTTAGTAATTTAATTAAATCAACGGGTACCTATAATCTTAACATAGAGAGAATAAATAAGCATTTAATAATAGGAGTTTGAATTCTACGATTTTGAGAATAAGGCTAGGAGTACAATTATAATTCTTTAGTGGAATGAATTATAATTTATGCTTTTAGAAAATTACTTTTGGGTTAAGGTAAGATTTCGTAATTATATTGGAAGCCTACATTTTATTTACTCCACAGGTCCCTGTTGTAGCCTATTTATATGCTGTTATAAAACCTGACGCCATAACTTATATTAGTCAATCAGTGATTAGGTGACTAGGGTTTCCATGTTGTTTTAAAATCTTAATCCTAATCAAGAAGGTTTTGAAGAACACGACAGATCAAAGCATACATTTTGTTCGTGTTTAGTATTCCAGAATACAGCAGAAGGCTTGTGTTGAAGATTTGACTAGAAGTCAAATACCGCGGCAGATCGTTAACTGAAAATTATTGTAGCAACCAAAATCGTGCAACCAAATTTGAAAGGTATAATCCTAAAACTAACTTTGGGAGTATTTAACGGGCTTTATATTTGATTGTTCGATATTAAAAATTTAAATCTGGAGTCAGTTTCGACATTTGCTCGTTTGGATATTTTTTAAAATAAAATTATAGACATAATCTTAAGATCTTGATAGTTTGCCCCAACACCTTCTACCATCATTTGATCTCTCAAAGGTAAGAAAACCTCTAAAATTTCTAATCTAACTCACCTCAAACTCCCTTCAATCCATTTCTGAAATGAAACCAAAAACAAGAATTAAAAAGGCATCATGATAGGAAAACATGAACTGCTCAAGATTTTTATGAGATGATATGTGTTTGCATGTTGATATTTTTGAGTTTTATGGCTTCTATGAGTTCTGGAGTAATGATGTACAAGTGTATAACACATGCATGTAAAGAAAATAGATCAAAACTTGACACACAACATGTTAGCTGGCTAGAACTAAGTTAGGCCAGAGATTTAAGGATTTTGCGCTCTTTGCCCCTATTTTTCAAAAAAACATAACTAAATCTAGAAAAATGATCTAGGTGTGTTATTTATTTTTAGACCTAGGTTTTTATATTATCTTTCATCTAAAATTTTTTTGAACTGATTTGAGTGAATAGAATCCGAGATATAACATTTCTACCAAAACATGTCAGTTTCAGATCAGTTTGTATTGCAGAGCTAAAAGCCCCATATTCAACCATGAACCGAGCTTAGGTTTCTTCATGAAAATTGTAACCAACATGTTTGTTTAGCTATTCACCAAAAAATGAGCCGTAGATGTTGAGTTTTGAATGGTCAAATAGCCACTGAAAGTCTCTATTTCTGTTCAATGATCTATAGAACTATTTATCACACATTTTTGTGCAACCCAAAACCTATGTTTTAAGTGATCTTCTTCAAAATTGGTTTTCATAAAAAATGTTGGTCACATGTTAATATAGTCGCTGTCCAAAAATTATACCCAAATGCCTCTATATGATACCCAAAATAATTTTTAAACTCTCCGTTAAAAACCAACTCTGCTTAGTGTTTGACACCTCCTAAACACATTTTCTAAAATGACTTATTTCTCCAATGTTTGCTTAAGAACTACCCCGAACACTATTCATGAGACTTGTAGGGAACATGTTGAACTAGAATATATTTAAAATTGAGCCTACTTGGACCTGATTTGATACCCCAAAATCGAGACCAATAGAGACCCCTTTTCAGTAAAATTTATGTGTAATGCTGAGCCGTTTTCACATGTGAAGGCTAAATCTCTTAGTTACCTTAGTATTGGGTATTAGTGTTCAACATGAGAATTGTAGAGTATATTTGTATCTATAATATGGCAAAAAATCAGAACCTAAACAAATGTTTAAATCCCTTAAAATGCTGCTATAGTGTACAAATAAGTGATTGAAAGTTCATTAATAAATTGTTAAGTGTATGGTGAAGCTTGTTTATGTTGTGTGTTATGATTTATAAGTTTTAATTATTTTAATTATATGAATAACACTTTAATGTAAGTATGTGCTGAAAAATGACCATGCCATGAGAATTGAATCATGTTTTGAAAGTTATACTCCATGCTTTAACTTGTTAAACCTTATGCTATATTGTTGGTTTGTACATTGCCATGCTTAATGTTATGCCATGCTATAAGTAGTTGTACTTTGAGCTATATGTTGTACCATCTTGGGCATTGTCATCATTGCATACATGGCACATTGGAGTCCATCTTGTATATACCGTTGTGGGTTTGGGAATATTAGAGTTATCGTTTCTTCAGTTCTAAGTCTAAGGGGTCCCTGATTGCCAGTTTTATAAAATGTTTTGAGATATGTTCCCCGTGTACACCCTGGGTACGTCCCCAGTGTATGAAAATTGTTTATGATGGAATTTGTTGGGCACCATGGGTTCGTCACTAGCATTCTGATTTTCGTAACATAAACTTTTGGGCTAACACCACGTGAGTATCCCGGATCTTAAGGTGGGTTGATGTAGATA